>JAZHYW010049148.1:0-24737 GCA_037355805.1 Ixodes ricinus | reverse complement strand
GTCGCGTAACGTACCTGCACAAACCGCATTAGCGTGTCTTTCACGAATTTATTTTAATAAATGTGCTCGAAGAGAAGGAAACACCCTGTATATTAATGGCGTTGGGCAGTTTCAGGCAGAGTATCGAATTGAAATTTTTATCGGTTCAGTTCGGGTTCGGGCTCACCGCTTTCGTTTAGTTCCGTTTCCGTTCCGGGGAGCTAAAATAACGGTTCGAACCGGTTCGGACCGGTTCAAACCGGTGTTCAGCTACAAAAGAACAAATTAGCTTTATTTCATTTCGACCCAACAGCAAAACAAAATCTGGATTACATACAAAACGCCCTATTTATACGACGCAACATATATTTGTTTTCCCTCAGTCGCATATATGTGACCTGAACTGAAAGGTTGTCACGAAGTGTGATAGGTCGCCTAAACTACTTGTGAATTGTGATGTCTCAGTATCAGACGTTGGGTCGTAGTTTGTTGCTCTTAAACTAAGGAAATAATTGCAGTGCATAAAATCATGGAATGGGCACCTCGTGCCCATGCTACTGTTATATCGTGAATTAGAGTTTACAAAATACGTTTCACATTATTTATGCTGACGACGCAACTGAGCTAAATCAAAATATTATTTTCAATGTGTCACGAATTATTTAGGAAAATCTCTTTCAGTCTACATTTTATAGAAACACTGAGCGGCAATCACAACATTGTGCTTTCCTAACAAACATTGTTTACTCTCAGCACCATTGATGCAGGCGAAGAATCATGCAAAACAGGGTGATCAAAATTCTTCACTCTAATCTATACGCAATTCATATTCAGACCGAATCTAGTCTAAACAAGCTCGCACCCTAGTAAAGATTTTGTTATAGAGGTCAAACTGGAATAGCGCCTGGGTGTTGAGGTTTGTACTTGACAAGACCCCCATCAATTCAATTTTTTTAAAGCATCACACTTACTAATTGATTATGCTTGTAAATAGAATGAAGTAGTATTTTGACATGGCAGATACTTAACTGGTCACTTTTTGACGTTCAGCGCGTGTAATTGTCATAGTTCCGCGCGATCCCTTGTGTACTATGTTTTTGTCCAGTCCACAGACATTTGCAATTGCTATTCGTAACATAAAAGACACAATATTATACTTTTATTTGTTTCAGAACTTATATATGTTAGGAACACATAGTTATTTAAATTATTTTCAAAATCAGACATTTGTTTAACGCTCTTCCAAATCACTGATACCCGTGCCTATCGAGGATAAAAGCGCTGGAAAAGATTTCCTGAGCCTCTTTCAGATACTTCGGGGAGCATTTACTTCTCGATGTAAAATCTTTAAGGGGATCTGCCCTTCATTTTTGTTATCAAATCTTGAGTTTGTAATTTCAAATATTTAATTATCAGTTATAAATATGACTAGTATGAACTTCCCTAAACCGCTTGAGACCGACGTGGGAGGACGATACTCGAAAACACGCCAGCTGTAGAGCCGATCTGCGGAAACGTGCTTTTTGCTCTTTGTTTAACAGCATGAAACACCGGATCGCGGGTTTCGCCATAAAAGACTGTGTGCTCACATCATAGATCAGAAGGTATGTACACAAATAATGCAAAGGGAGAGAGATAATAAATGGCAATTCTTCAAAGAATCCGATACACGACGCCTTATTGCAAAAAGAAATACAACCTCATGTAATGATATTCATAATCACCCATAAATAGCGCGAAAAAACAGACGGAGATGTTTATATTCTTAACATAAATCACTTTTAGGGCATCAGCTTGCACGAAATCAATGTACGTGCAGTACTTCCTTAGGAGGGAAAGAGGGGGGGGGGCTGCTGTTACACTCCGAAAAAAAGTGAGTAGCATTTACTACGCAAATGTATGTGACTGCTTGTCACATGTTAGTAGCTACTGTGGTAACCGAAGGTAGTAACGGTTAAGCTAGTAACAATTTCTAGGTCAAGAAGTTAGTAACGATTACTAGCCAACTCCGTAATTTTCCACCACTTTTCGCTAGTAGCAGGCACTGACTTTCGCAACACCTAGTAACCACTACCCTTAGCCAAGTGGCGCTAGTCAACATCAAATTCAAAATTGACAAAAAAAAGTATTATCGTGACAACAAATTAATTTCCACGTTGCTTACATGCACTTGTCCGTGCATTATACATTTAACACGGAAAAAAATTAGAACACAGAAGACACAGCCGCACTACACACACGCGACGAGGCGAACCCAATCGCCGCCGCAAATGGCTACCCATACGACATTTATGCTGACCAATTGAAAGAATTCGGTTGGTCAGTGACCACGTCGCCCGTTAACAATATTGCCGCAGCGCAGGGCCAGCAAACAGCGCCCGGTCACGGAATTCTGGAAGATTCGCGTTGTATCCTTGCTCGGGGCATAACTTTTATCATTTCGCCCTCGTTTCTTGTTCTGAAATTGCCTGTTCATTCTCACCCCGGACGACCGGTGCTCGAATTTTCTGGTTCAAATTTTCGCTGTGACGACGCACACTAGATAAGGAGCTTCCCGCAACCTTGTCGAGTCAGTCTCGCTCACGCTTGCTTTTACGCCGTCAAATCGCCGCCCGTTCTTCTGCTGCCTCGACGCTCGTTCTTTATTTTGTTTGGCTCAAGTTCGCTGATTAAACCTCTATTTTCTGTTCACTGTTCATCCTCTCGTCGCCTTCTTTCGTGACAATATTATATATATGGTGGTGCTCTTGTTCACTAATATTGTCGCTAAACACACCAAGGAATGTATCTCTTACCAAGAAGTAACGGTACACACCGCAACTATTTGCGACAGTTTACGGAACAGCCTTCCCGTAATCTGTCGCGCGTTTGACGTTGTAAATAGATGGTAAAATGGTAGTAACGTTTACATAAAAGTAGTGACTGCGGCAGTTACTACCGTTTTACTATATAGTTTCTAAGAGTATGTTCGGTTTGACGTGCACTTGGTTTGGGACCTCATTTTTCAACTCCGCTGTATCAGTCATGCGCTCTAACATTGTATTAGGCTGCCGTATATCATCGCGAGACTGCTAATATATAGTGCACAGCTTCACAATTCGGGCATCTACCTGTGTTAGTGCAGCGAATATTGCATTTCACGAGAAAACTGAACTTTTAATATGGTTTTCACGGGACGTCATCGCACTATAGGAGTATTCACTGGCGGCTATTAGCGACGAGATGTTTTGGTGGCAGCACTCCTATGGTTCCTCTCGTGACGTTATTATCTTGCGAACAACAAGTTCGATGGTGTTTGTAATTAGCATGGTGGAAGCTTTAAATCAACGCGCTTTCCAAGCAAGACTGCGAACACCATCAAAATGCAAGCTCTTACATCCTCTTATTTTCATCGATGCGAAATCCTTTGCTGACGTCATAGTCAGCATTCGGCCAATCGCGGAAGGCTGACCACAGCGACGCTTTCGATCACTCACGTCGCTAATAGCTGTGTGCGCGACTGCTGAGCGCATGCTAATGGCGACCTTTCACAATTAATTTTTTTGCAATGTTCCTTCTACACCATCAATATTGCCCGTCTTAGTAGCCTACTAATGGGAGCTGGTTCTGAGCATGCGCTCTACACAGCGCCCTCAAATATGGCGAGTAGTGAATAACCGGTATATGCTGGTGGTCATTGCGATTTGTTCTTGCTGAGAAAATCAGATCCGGTGGTGCACAAGTTTGAGAAGGTTCGCGTTCAGTGCAAGCCATTTATTTCAGAGATACAAATTATTCTTGCTTAGCGCAGCGTCGCGAGGAACGGAAAAGTTTCTGCCACTTTGAAACCGCCTTTATGGTAAAAGTGTTTTTGCAGACAGAGACGTTTCCAGGTTACCCTTTCTGGTCTGTGCCGAAGACGCGGGAAGAGGAACCTTTACAAAACAGTACGTTTTTGAACTAATCCTCACTCCCAGCAAAATTTTTTTTCTCCTTTTCTTGTTGTTTCTCAAGAGAACTGTTTTTATTCCTGAGAGAATTTCTTCTCGGATTTGGGGTGTTAATTCAACACCTATGTTTGTGTCAAGTGTTATAAGTTCACCTTTAAAGCTTTTATTTCGCACCAAAAATCGTGAAATTTAAACAAAATTTCGAAGGCGGTCGAAGCTTGGGGAATAACTTGAGAATGACACTTCTGTGAGACTTAAAGCTGCAGTCAACGATCGGCTGTCCTCCTTCTGAGATCATTCTTTTTATGTATCCCTCCCGTACGCACGTTTAGTTCTATGCTAACGTCAAATTAATAAGTCACATCAGTGGCGTCACGAGGGTCAGCGCACCCGGGGCGACAGCCCGCCGCGACCCGACCCGCCCCCGCTCTCGTGGCCCTCCGTGACACCCCCTGAGCGCTGCACCGGGCGGTCGCCCCCCCCCCCTCCACGCACCCCCTTGTGACGCCACTGAGTCACATATAGTACTTTAATTATTCTTTTCTCTGGGACAACGTTTTGAGAAAGTGGGTGTCTTAATGATGCTTATATGTAAAATGGGTCTTGCAACAACTGGTGTACTTTCCGTAAATACCGCTAAGAACTAATCCCCGACGATGATAACTTACAAAAGATAAACCACCCATTAGTTGTCCTCTCCGCGCAATGGAAGATGCAAAAGAAAAAATAGAGGAAAGAAACATTTTCCCTTTCGTTACTTGCAATTAAAAGAAATGGCCACGTGACCTGACACAATCATATACGGTCGGTGTTCATCATAGTCATGAACTCTGGTTGGCAAAGCCTCGAACATGAGCTGAGCTTCAGTGTTTGAGTTGGGCTATTCGCATCCATGACAGAATATCAGCGACTAGCCGAATATTTGGCGATGCTGATCCTCATGAACCCGAGCACTCGACTCGGGCTCATGACAATCGAGTACGTCACGGTGTCCCGTTACTCGTTGTGCGAAGTCGTGATGTCTTGTCACGTCGCGGTGTCAACAACTCTAATGAATCTGGTGATAGTTTCAATCTAAATATGCTTAATGCGGTGAGTAACGTGACTACGTCACGGTGTCTACACCTCCAATGTATCTGGTGACGTTCTCAACTTAAATCGGATTGATTCAGTCAGTCATGTGTGACGGGAAATTATTTGACAGCATGGTGTCACCTGACACATGATTAATCACAGTGCCAATACAAAAGTGCCACGAAATCCCACAATTTCTCATACCAAATCTGTATGATCAATTCGCAGGAATAGAAAGCTCTGTCAATTTTCTGCCCTCAAATATTCATTTTTGACTTTAAAAAGAATACCGTAAACCGTTTTGAATCAGTTACCATTATTTTTTTTCCGGACAAGACGGCGGCTTGGGCGAGTTGGTTTCCGTGTCTCAAAAATAACAGCGCATGTAGGGAATCCACACAAACACACGTCACCACAGGCCAAAGGAAACAATCACACTTAGGGAGACAATCACAGCAGACAAAACATTCACACAGCGCTGACTCACAACTCAATCTCTATTTTTGAACCTCTTTTTCTTCTACGCCTTTTCGATATACATTCAAGAATGTTGGCTTCTCTCTTTTTCTACATCCCATTAAATGGCACTTATGTGAGCTAATAAGATAAGCTACTAAGATAAGCTAATTCCTTTCCTGACATAGTGAGCGATGGAGTGCTTACACAATTGTCGTCATCCCTGGCAATATTTTCTGCTTCCACTATCTCTCTAGTCAGTTGGCTGCTGCTTCTGCCCAGCACGGTACACCTATCTAGATGTGCTGCACATCCGCAAACACGGCAATGTAGGCCGTGATTGCCGTGATTCCAGTTCTTTTTTCCAGTTCAGTTCAGGTTCTGTTTCAAGATGGTGGCGAAGATTTCGGTTCTGTTCAGTTCGGTTCGGCTAAAAATAACGGTTCGTTCCCGTTTTCCGGTTCCGTTCGTTTCCGGTTCGACACTCTGGTTTCAGGTAAAATGGCGCAAAGGTGGATTTTGACATATATAGTTCTCTTGGTATTTTTGCTATTGCCTAATTTATAGGGTAAACAAATCCCTATACTATTTTTCACACAAAAAAACATTACTTCTCGGAACAAAAATTCCTTCATCTTGAATAGGTGGACACTCGTATTTACGCGCACCGCCAATGTTTTTTATGTTTGGTAGGAAATAACTTAAGTAATAACATTAGGAAGTTTTGCAATAGCGTATCCAAAAGCTTTGCGTACGCAGACCAGCGTCGGCGCAATCGCAGATGTTGCCGGGCCTAACCGCGTTTTGAATTGGCGCATGGCGGAAACGTATTTCTTTGATCACGCGACGTTTCTGGGTGCTCTAGTTTAAAATTCGCAAGAAAAAAGTTTAATAATTTTGAAAAAACAATGGATGGGTTCAAGTAGGTCCCTAAATAGTATTAGGCTACACAAATTCAACAACATGGCATTTCTAGCTATAGCGTGTGAAATTCGCAGACCTATATCTTATGAGAAATTTATATCACAAGGTCGAACCTTTCTGTACTAGACTTAACCCACAGCTATAAAAAAATGTATAGGTATCAAGTATTTACATAAACGGTTGTTAAGATTTTCATTTGCAAGCACGTGATCAATACCAAAACACAAAAGCATTTGATGGTAAGGAAAAAAAGTAAAACTGATATTTTATCTCCGTCGCCTATTCTGTTTGACATGGACCTCCATCTTCGTCAAAAACATGCCGCGCAAGATGATTGAGGAAGGAGATAAAGCCTCTCAACATAGCCCTTTTGCAGCGCGGTGTGATTATTATTACCCGATGTGCCGCCCGGCTACAAAACACCTGAGTCATCACTTGCGTGACGCCGAAACATTGGTTCAATGAAGATGCCTTGCTTTTACTCTTATGACGGTGTGTTTGAGTCGCATGCTATCGTTTCGCGCTCACCACGCTCGCCATCGGTCAGGGCAGCTCCTTCCATAACGTCACCCGATTTCATAAACCCCTTAACCTTACGATAAACAGCAGAGGCTATCGAGGTCAATCTAATACCGTGTTAGTATCACATGACCTATGAGAATGGCGTTTCCGACGCGTTTTATCATGATACGTTGAATTGGCGGAGGTGACTCGTAACATCCGCTACAGTTTACCGTAAGGGGGAATGAAGTATAGCGATGCCATTAGAAGTGAATAAAACTATTTTGTCAGCAGCCTACACAAACAAAGGTTGTGCCCTTGAAATGTAAAGCAATTAGTATCATAATTAACCAAGTACAACACTCTAATGACAGAGCGCGCGAAAGTTCAGTGTTCATTGGCAATTGCGGCCACATCACAAATAAAAACAACTGAATGTTTTTTTGTTTTGTTTTTATAGCGCTTTATGGTCTCAGCACGTTTATATGAGCCACTAGTGGCACTGTGGCATGTAGTGCTCGAGTACTACTCGTTAATAAAGGAACACCTCAACAGCAATTAACTGCAACATACACTTGATGAAATATTTATTTGATTTCTTTTTTAGAACAAAAAGACGAAACATGTTGCTGCAGATCTGGAATTATCGGTCATTAAGGGTAGTTAGAAGAAAATCAAAAATTGATCTTTTTTTTTAATTGCCACTAAAAGTATCAAGAGGTTTGATGTTTTTTTTTTCTTCAGAAATTCTGGGCACAATGTACGAAAATATTTACAACACTGGAATGATAAATATTTAGAAAACAAAAACATAACACATAAAATACTTTGTACGAAAAGGTTGAGCTCGAAAATATAATTTAAAACACCTTAGAATTTTTCGAAATAGTCCTCCAAACGATATCGTTACGCAAAAAGAAAAGATTATTTAATATAAAAAGAAATAAAATTAATTTCATTAACTCCAGTAAACCTGTTTTTGTGCATTAAACATAAGGATATTAACTGTTTAGAAAGTGATATTTGTTATTCTTCTGACACTCAAAGTTGCGTCAACACAGAATCGGGAAAGTCGTTGATTCCAACTCCTTATAGACGCGATTTATTTTCTCACGAAAACAAGTATCTTGCAAAAGCATAGTGTGTTCTGATGTGTGGACATGTTTTGCAACAGCATGTAAGAACTCATGAAAGCAAAAACATATATATGTCATTTCTAGTACTCTTCATATCTGAACAGAACCTAAAAACGGCGTCAGCGCACCCTGGATGAATAGAAGATAGCAGTGAGATGTTGACCGAGAAATTTCCATTAATTATTACTTCTGTTCGATATGCGCTATAGGCCATCCGGCCTATAGCGCATATATAGGGGACAGTTTTCATACCAACATCCTTGACATCATTCCAATGAACCGCATAAATAATGGGATCTTCTCTCAATATTTCTATATAACGCCACCTCACCTATTCTGGAATACACTAAAATGCTTCCAGCAAAACGAATATGTATTTGGATGCCATAAAATTGATGGTCACCACTTATGTAAGAAGTTACATCCGATGTGGCCATGTCAATATATTTGCGAATATTTTATAATCATTATTATAGGAAGTGATGACTGTCAAATTCTCCATAATCTTCGTTATATTTATCTCTGTTCGGTTCATAATTGATGTTTCCGCCTCTTCAGTAGGACAGTCCCCTGTAGCTACGAGCTCTGTAGAGGCTTTGAAAATGAATGGGGCACTGCTCGATCTAGTTGTATGCTTCACATAAACTTCCAGTAGCGTCATCGCATTGCAGCCTGTATGGCGTTTGGTAGTCAGTGCGCGGAGACTTAAGCTGTAGTTTCCAGAACCAGAGCGCAAGCCGACAAGAGAGTGAGCGGATTTACGACAATATCTTGATGAGCTCGTTTTTATCGTGAATCCGCGTTGAAAGTTAACTTCCTCTATATTTACATCCTCAAACGTGTAGTAGAGTTTGTACGGTACACAGACACAACATGTTGGTGTGCTGTGAACCACTCAGAATCAATAATAAAATAGTCTCAGAAGTTTACAAAAAACATTTATGTAATTTGGTGGCGTGCCTAACGCGAATGAGCTCCGTGAGAGTTTGTGCATCATGCGGGATTGCAAATAAGTCCCTAAAATAGCTGGAACATCCTGGGAGCTCTCCGCGCGACTGATGGAGAATTCCGTTGGTGGATTTGAAGCAATCCAGAAGAACACAACGTACGCTCCTTCAGAGCGGTAATTTCGTGCAAGTGCATATAGATACCAATAAGCAGGCGCTCAAGAATCGCTCGAATTATGAATGGACAGTTCCCCACAACCATGCTTCTGCAACTACAAAAGCAATTGTGTATTTACGGGTCTTTTCCGTAGCAGGGGTTTAAAAGTAAAACATCAGACACATGACATAGGTATGGAAAAAAATATAAAATGCCATTATCGTCTGAACTAAAGCAAAAAAGAAAAATCATTTGGAAAAATCACATCTGGAAACGACGTATTTTTTTATTTATTTGATTTTTTTAAATTTTTAGGAACACACCCACGTGAAGATTTCCCACCACCTTTTTCTACACAACAAAACAAAAATGAAAACGCTTACGCCAAAAAAATAAAAAAAGACGGTCGAGAACGCCGAAAGCGAGGAGCGAAGGCGCTTACATTTCAGGGCGCCAAGCTTACCAGCACGAAGCGCCGTCTTCCTGGCTCTGGGCTTGCTCCCCGTAAGTATGTCTGCTGCGGAGGAAAACTCGTTGCGGTGTATGAGGACGGAAAGAGAAAAAACACGAAGGCCACGACGAGCGCGGCCGCTTTCTATACATAGACTCTTTGTTTTCCTCGTCGGAATTATCTCTTCTTACGGCGCAAAAGAAAAAAAAACGAGAAAGCAGCTCAAGTGTGTGTTTTGTGACACAAGCGAGAAAACGAAGAGGGGCAAAAAGCGGCCCCTTTAATTATCTCACAGACAATGAGAGCTTTTTTGAAGGCCGGTG
Source organism: Ixodes ricinus (assembly GCA_037355805.1). Classification (NCBI taxonomy): domain Eukaryota; kingdom Metazoa; phylum Arthropoda; class Arachnida; order Ixodida; family Ixodidae; genus Ixodes; species Ixodes ricinus. Next base: position 14,860 of record JAZHYW010049148.1, on the reverse strand, counting down.
ACGCAAGTACGCAGCACCCGGTTATTTTATTTATTTATTTATCTTCGGATACTCTCGGCCCGTTGGTGAATGTAGGGAGGAATATTATGTAACCTAAATATAGAGTTCACATATCCTCTGGTAGAAGACCCCTCCTAATATTTCCGTTCTAAAAGTGAAGAAACAAAATTCAAAAAAGAAGAAATATACAATTCGACCCCGTACGACCCACGTAGTCCTTCCCATTGTGAATATCTTTAGTGTTAGGATTGAATCCATAACAAGAACCGTAAGGAGCGAAAATGAGTGTCACTGATCAGTTTTCATCAACATTAAATTTTCCTTATACTCTAAACAAATCTGATTATAAAATAACTCTCAGGGGTTCTTCGGCTTGTGCATATTTTGCAACCCTAAAAAGTTATTTTAGGCACCCCTAAAAGGGCTCTCTGCGAAAAACCTATAAAGGAGTTCTTTTAAACTCCTTTCTTGATACGAAAGTTCATTGTGAAAAACCCTTAAAAATTTATTTTGAGTCCTTTTGTTTACACAACATTTGTTTATGCACAACCGTCGAAGAGTTCTTTCAAGTACTTTTTATGAAACGGTGCATTATCAAAGATTTTAGATAAGTTCTTTTAAGCTTTTTTTCGATGAATCAGTTCACCATAAAGAGCCACAATGAATTCCTCTAAGATGTTTTTAGGAAGAATTGTAATTCATAACGAACCCTTGAAACGTACTTTGAAGCACGTTTTCCAATATGTAAGTGGTTTGTGAGGCACATTTGCAACGATATTTTAAACAAGAGGCGACGGATAAAAAAGGGGCCATAAACAACATGTCTAAATTAGAGGTGTGTTGTGGGTTGCCCCTTTTTATCTCTTGTATTCCGTTAAAAACCCATGCAAAGGTGCCCCACAATTCATGGACATGAAGCGTGCTGATAACGTTACGGTGCTAGAGGAGAGTTACAAATGTATTTATATTTATTTATTTCAAATTCCCTCAAGGTAAGTACATTGAAGAGGAGAGAGAGCTGTAAAATATTAACTATAAAGTGCACATATTATGCTTGGGAGAACAGCGTGTTGGTTCGAGTCAAGGATGAAGAAAGAATGAAACAATTAAAACTGGGGCTATACAACACATCTTTCATAACATCTTTCATCTTTCATCTGAAAAGTGTGTTGTATTGTCCCAGTTTTAATTGTTTTATTCTTTCTTCATCCTTGCACATATTAGTAATAGCATTTTTAAACATAACAATATCAGTGATGTTAGCAATCGAGGCGGGAAGGTGGTTCCAGCGTATAGATGTTTGCGGCATAAAAAATATTGAAATAATGAAGTTTTCAAATTTGGAATACCAAATTTATGGATATGATCAATGCGAGCAGATATGTAGAATGGAGGAGTAATTAGTTTATGACGAAGGGTAACATTTTTATGAAATAGTTTATGAAAATGACACAAACGAGAGATTTTTCTGCGGTGAGTTATGAACGGCAGACCTAAAGTATTTTTCAAGGCAGTAACGCTGGCAGTGCGATGATAGTTTGTCAATATAAAACGAGCTGAGCGGTTTTGAGTGGATTCAACATGAGCAATTAGTGACGAGTGAGCGGGGTCCCACATGACGGGGATGGAGATATGTGTCAGCCTGTCGTCATTTATGTAATTATCCTCTAACACCGTGCTTCCCGAAAATTCTCTCATTAAAAGAACGGTTTAAAAAAAACTATTTCACAAAGTTCTTTTCTTGATGATTTTTATTTATTATTTGATGCTTCAAAAAGGCAATAAATAACTTTTGCATTTTTTTAATCTTAAATACTGCCTGAAACAGGCTTGGAACAATACGCCTTCTCTTCTTGTGCTATACCTCTATTGAAAAATTGTTGGCTTTGATTGTGCTTGAAGAGCTGTTTAGTCAATATGAAGTATAGAGGTATAGGGCAACATATGTAAGGAAAACAAAAGGTGCCCTAAAAGTTCCAACTTTTCACTGGCCACAGGTGAAATCAAGAGAGAATAACAGTTGTTGAGATTTATGGTGACGTTTATTGTAGATTATTAGAATAAAACTCGGTACAAAACTAAAATATAAAAAAATCATGGTTATCTGAAATGACACACTTCAGACTCATAATTCTTGACCTTCGTCCATGCAGCATTGACATTTGCCTATGCAGTACCAACGGCTTTTAAAGTCTGCAACAGACGCGTATTCTCACTAGTAAATGTAACGTCAACAAAGACTGTTAAAGAGAAACCCTGTGTCTAAAGGTACGTCGTAAGTATCCGGAACAAAACGTCCAAAGGTACGTCGGACGTATCCGGGACCCGGAGCCTAAAGAAATGTCGGACGTACGCAGAACGGGAGACGTCCAACGTACGCGGAGTCGGGAGTCTAAAGATACGTCGGACGTAGCCGCGGTGGAGAAGGTCACTGTGGGTCGTAGCGTGACTTACTGAGACGTCTCCGGAAAGTGGTCTAAAGATACGTCGGACGAAATCGATTACGCAGAATGACGGTCGGATCTGACGTTATTTTCAAAAGACGACCACATTTATTGCTTAGAAATCGCAACTACCACCCGATTCTACGTACCCTCCTTCACATTCAAACATAAACGTCTAAAAACAAATTATCGGATAGATGCGATGTCTGCTCGCCGGTCCCAGGCACTCGGTTTCGTCATCTGTTGATAGATTGCGGCCCACAACGCCACTTGAGCTACCGCGCAGGTGTTCTGTGTTCTGTTTCCGATTAAGGCCCTCTCGTCGCCGTCCGGCCGACTCCGTCGTCTGCATTTATAGGGCGCCTCTTTGTTGTTTACTTGGTTCAGGCGTTCTTAACTTTGCTGTCCCCGAACGGTCATCACGTACGCGAAGGACGACGGGAACCACGGCGCTGCAGAGCATGGTGTGATATACGGTGAAGAAGGCATCGGGCACCGCGACCCGTTAAATGGTGTACGGGATCGCGCATTTCGAAGTTTCGGGATAGTACGGCTTGATTAAGGCGAACGACGTCCACTTCCTTGGGTTGCGGCTGGCGGCGTCCTGATGGCCGGGCTCCGTAGGAACTCCTAGTTCATGTCCTTAAGGCAACGAATAGCCTTCAAGGGCCATCCCACGGCGTCATTACATTTCGAAGGCGGCGAGTAAGCTTCCTATACTCAGAACGGAATAGTCTGCTCTGTTGTCAATTGGCGTCGTTGCGTTGTGTCCGTCGATGATGACGCTTTGGTTATTCGACACCTTCGCAAAAGCTTGGTTCCAATACGTTGCGACGCTAGAGTGCGAACCCTCCGACGTTTGTCGAGGATATTTGCGTCGTTAGTTCACGGAAATACCACTTCCCGTTAATACCGCCCATAGTTTTCCCGGCGAAGCTGGGGAAAGAGGCTTTCCGGCAGGACCTACTAAGAGGCCATGCAGGGCGTCGCCGTGGAGGCGGGCGGGCTCCCCGGGCAGAAGCGGGCTCAGGAAACGGTTGACGGCGAAGATACTCGTCGATGCCTCGTGGGCGCTCACTGTACCGTGATCGCGGGTCGTTCAGGTGGAACCCGCGCAGCCCAAGTTTTCGGTAGTGGCATCGGCGATAAACGTCGTTGGCTTATAGCGGGCGTCGGTCAGCATTTCTCTAGACGTCCGTCTTTCTCGGCACCGACAGCACTAGGCGGATGTACTGGGGTCGTTCTTTTGGCGTCGAGCGTAGTGGGGTGCAGGCGTGTCCCCGCGTCGAGAAGGCACCGTGTACTGGCAAGTAACCGGTGGCGGTCGTAGGGTCATGGCGGCGTAGGTCAACGTCGGCTCCTTTCAGACAGCCACGTCGATGGGAGCTTCTGGCTGCGAGCGGTGGACCTCGTCGCGTACGATCTCGGCGACTTAAAGCGAGGCCGGGCGCTCAGCAGCGGGGAGCAGCTCGGAGCACCCTCCGGAAGACGTCCCGGATGATCTCGCGCCAACGTAGCATCTTGACGACGTGGATACAGTAGCGCGATGTAGTCCCCTTTAGTGGGATGCTCGTGCCTGAGGGGCACGTCCAATATTCGCGGCCTCCGTCACGAATCGTTCGACGGTCGCAGGTGGACTGCGCACAAAACATCTGAAGGTTTTTTTTTTTTAATTCCCCCGCATGAGGATCCTTTTTTTCTTCTCTTCAAGAGCTTCGGGATTGGCTCGGCTGCTAGTCCGAAGCACGTCCTCGACGAAGGTGAAGGTCCTCTCGTAGGGGCCATGAACGCTTGCATGCTTGCCAGGTGGTGATCGTCGCCTCGTGGCTATCATGCCAGGTACATCCTGTCCCCTCGAGCGAGAAGTAGACGTTCTGCAGGCATTGCTCCGGCGTCCACTCATTGTGACGGGCCACTCGCTCGTACAGGTTCATCTAGACCTCGATGTCTTCGTAGACGTAGCCGTGGAATGGCGTCGGAGTACGGCGTAGGACGGGCATGACGACGACGGATGTGCTCACCGGATTGTGCGGGAGCTGGGTGCTCACCGTCTTTTTGGTCTTGAGGGAGTTAAAAGGGGTCCCAGGTAACACGCACCTCCACCAGAAATGTCATGGGTGAAGGCAAAGAGACGATGAAAAATAAACTGAAAATAACAGTTTAATCGTCGAACTTGCGCCAGAAACAAAGGGAAGAAGAAACGTGAAGGAAGAAGCAGTGAGCGTCGACAGCGGCCATAGCGAGCGACACTGCGTTGGCGTGACAGCTAGCTAGTGCGAGAGTAAAGGCTCTGGTATACTCCGACGTAACGCGCGCGCCAGCGAACGCTGGCCGAAGTCGGTTACGTCACGTCAGTCACGCCGCGCGCGTCGAAAATTCGCCCTCTTTATACTCCGGCGGCCCTGGCGACTCCCGCAGCGCGCGTCGGTGGGCCGCCAGCGCGGCGCATGCGCAGAATCTGGCTACGAGGGCACATTTCCTGCAAGAGTGCGCCACATCCGGTTCCTTTTCGTTTCGAATAGCAGACGAAAATTCTCGCGCTTCTTGAGGGCCAAGTTCGAGCGATGGCGTGGACGTACCTTGCACGACGAAAACTCGCGCTTGCACTGTTGGTGCACCGCCTGCGCCGCAAGCGTAGGCGGTCAATGTACATACGGTACATCTTTGACAAGCGCACGGTCTACGGTACTCAAGCTTCCTCGTGTCGTAGACACACGGGTGAGGACGAATTCCCTCGATCAGCTTCTCGACGACCGAGTCCGATTCTTCAAACATGACGCCACACGGAGTGGTGCTCCCGTTGTCTGCTATTGCTCGTATTCGCCGCGCTTCCCGCGCGAGGGCTGCCGGGAGCCAGCGCGTGATGCATCCTGGTCCGGCGTCGCTGGCGCGGCCGGCGCGGAATTCGGCATGCTCCATTTTGGCGTCGAGGCGGTCCGGCTGCGTCGAACGCCGCCGGTCGCGTCGGTTACGCCACGACGCCGGAGTATAGAGCGTCGGGTTTTCGCCGACGTGACGTCGCTGTGACGCGCTCGCACGCGCGCACGCGTTGCGTCGGAGTATAACAGAGCCTTAAATGTGCCTCGTCGTGGAGAGAGCCAGAGGCAGTTGGCAAAGCCACGGTTAGCTCCTTATCCACTTGGGCTGGGCGCCGATTAAAAGTTTTAACCCGATTAATCGCCAAACTTTAATCGATTAATTAGTAAGTTATTCGGTCTCGTTAATGTCCATGCATAATATTTAAAAAAATCACATTTAATATTTGTTTTCTATTTTTTTTCATTTGCTGAATATGAAGTAAAGGGCGGAATAAGCAATTTTTATTACGAATCAACCTTGATGTGTAGTTAATAATTGTTCAAAGGCACTTACACTCACATATTATTACATCAGCTGCATGAGGTAAAAAGGTTCGTTTATATTATCCGGCAAGAGCGAGCTCCTTTGATTGTTCACACTATAGTCCCAGCTGCGCTAAACGGACACGCGAGCGGCGTTGAAGTGGCCAGGCCACATGTAACCTTCTGCATTTCTCAGGAGTTACATATCTCGCACGTCCAGTTTTCTTTGGGCTACATTTTGACCTAAAGTTTGCCCTTTCATACAAGTGTTCTCGTCTCCCAGTCTCGGAGGTTTGTCTAAAATAATTATATTTCAGTTGTTTTGCTCATTAATGAAAATAATGTTTTCATGATTTAGGTAAAAAGTGTTCAAATTACCAGTTTCCGAATGAAGACTGCCAGGTACGGCTCAGCAACTTCGGTAGTGGTCCATCCAGTGATGAATATACTCCTTTCCTGGGGCGTTCGGCTCTTTTTGTCAAGCAGAAGTCCCACTTTTGGCGCACCCTTGGAGCATTCAACAGCCACAACCTTATATAAAATGTAATGTCACTGTCATCTTCTTTTGTTATAATGTGGAACCTAATATATGCTATAGCAAACAGATACCGTAAGATTCGAAGGACAGAGTAGTGTGCGAGACTAAATCGTGTGAAATGTATTCTATGTTATGTACGAAATTGCAATTAAACTCCTGTGCGATAGTGCCAAGTATGAGTTATATGCGCACTGTATTTGAGTGATGAATAATGTAATGCAGTGGACCTCAACCGTTGTGTGTCTCCACATATAGCAATAGACGATCAGAGTATCTGATATCTATACGTAGAAAGATCAACTGATACTTTTGCAAAGTACATTTAGCTGAATACTCTATTTGAGAAGCACCCATTGTTTCTTCCAGGTTAGTTTTTATATTTCTCATTATATCACAAAGTCAAGTTAGAAACAAACTTACCTAAATAAATTTGCTCATTTCGATGAAATTAGAGTGTGGGAGTTCTTCTTTTCACTCTTTCTCATCACCTTAATTCGCCTTGTTTCGCTCAACTTGCTGAAAATGTGTAAGCAGTGACCTTTATTGTGTGACTTGGTTAATAAGATGCGTCACAAAAAAATCTTACAATAAGAGTGAGTAAGGGTACAGTGATGCTGCTACAATACTTGTACTAAGCTAGTATACAAGCAATACAAAAATCAAAATAAAAGCGAAACGCCTTCTTGAGCTTAGCGTCCAGTTGAGTTGACATTGAAGGAGTAGCCTGTTTGGAAGGTACACACGACATCATCCTGTTGTGAATGATTTGATGTTATAGAGAAAAAAAGAAAGAGAAAATGATAGTCTACATTTTAGGATATGAATGGAAGAACCCAAATACTGTTGCTAATTGCGTTTTGCTCAGAATGTCGTCCGCCAAGGCTGTTACCAACATGTATCATGCTCATTTCACTGAGGTTAAAGGTGCAGATGCTAATTTCACTGAGCCTCTGTAAAGAGCAGGGAAACTTCTAGAAGCCTGCATCTTTGTGGTTATAAATACCTCGCTACTTCCATAGACCCAGTTGGAGCATCTGTCAAAAATACAAGCCAAATTTGAGGGGCGAAGCATTATAAAGGATTCCTGAATTTGAAAAATTTAATTCCAATTCGAAATTAGATTCACTGCCTTACTCTGCCTTCCTTAGCTCTTCAATCAGCTTCTGCAGCTTGATTCGCAATTTTAATATATGCATCAATTATCATTTATTGTCTCTGCCAAGTTTAGAAATATATTTGCATAACTTCTTTGTCTGTGAAAAAACATAAAACATTGTATATATAACGTATACCACATACCATCAACATGTTTATTGAGGAGAGGGAAGGCTACAATAATGAGGCATTAGGTGCACCATTATTGCAGGTGGGGCTTTATCAGTGACCTGGCCTACACAAAACCACTCTCTGTTTTATTATCATCATAACATACATATCCGCCCACCAAGAAACAAAATGTGGATATAAAGAGAGGCTTCTAATATACATAATACCAAAAAGCTCTGGTATGCCTTGATAAATCCCCAGAACCAGCAGCAGTCTCCAAAATGTTTCGGGTCCTCGTCCGTGGGGATCCCCAGTCCCGGAACACTGCTGGTCACTGCTGCGCTGCTTTTGGGGATTAGGCATTCCAGAGCTTCTTGGTATTAGTCGTACATTCTCGGAAGTCAGAAAAATACTATGTTAGTGATGTTATACTGACATTGAAAGAATGATAAATCTTCCTAATGACATTTGGTTCGATACAGTGATAGGTACCGTACCGTATTTTCTGCTATAAGAGTCAGACTTTTATATACGTCCCTGTAAACGGGTCTTAAAGTTGGTACATAATTCACATCTATATATTTGAATGGACGGAGACGCCAAACTGATTGATAAGCCCGCATATCTGTCTTGTGATCGCAAGATATGCAAAACAGAGAGTCACTTTCAACATTCATTCCCGTCAACGAATCGAACTAAAAATATAACCCCCGCGGAAACTTTTCACTATTAAAAAACACATGCAAAGAAAAAAACATTTTTTTTAACAGCTTGGATGGGAAAACAGTTTGGGCAAAGAAGAAACATTTTTAGAGCTATTTTTACGGCGCGAAACAAATTTATATTTGGCGCCCGCGGTTTCCCGCGTAAAGGTGGCCGCTATTTATCACGTGACTGGCCGCTATTTATCACGTGGTGCTGACGCCTTTCGGAAGCTTCCTAGTCTCTAAAAGTTACTTATTAATCTTCGTGTGAAGTGCGGAAAAAAAGATTAATAAGAAACTTTTAGAACCCAAAGGAAGCTCCTGGAAGAGCCAAAGCACCATGTGATAGACCTCTGCGCCGGTCAGAAATTGACGGCGGCGGAGCGCCGGAGTGTTCCCTTCCGGCGCGGCGGCGGTGGCGGCGGCGGCGGCGGCGGCGGCGTGGAGAAACTCGATGAACCGACGGAGCACCACGCTCAGGGTGCGGCGCCGACGTGACTCTGCGGCGACGGTGCCCAGGTCTACCGCGTTACCAGCGGCGGCTCCCGCGACGGCCATTTACAAATTCGATTGGAGTCGTAAATATAGCTCTAAACATTTTATTTTCAATGTAAATTTGTTTTATGACATTCTTTTTCCATCTAGGCTATTTAAAAGTGTTTTTTTCCCTTAGTATCTATCCTTTAAGATTCATACTTGAAGAAACAAAACACGCGTATAAGTCGCATCGTTATATAAAACTTACCAACGGAAATTTCGGAGAAAAAAAAACGTAAGTTATACACTGGAAAATGCGGTACTTATTAGAGAACCATCAAAATCAAAGATTTTGTTTTTTTCCGAAACTACAGAAACTTATCTTTATTTCTCGTTAATAACGTAGCACATGTTTTCTTGGTGCTGGAGGATCGAGTTGTCACACTATGTACCTGAATTACCTACTAACGTAACTAAATTTTCGCTCACAGTGAGCTATCGTAACGTGATTTTTGAGATGACTTACTACTATAAGGTAGCAACGGAAACACTGCTCTAGCGTTCACTCATGCTGGGACGGCACATGACCACCACAACTTTCCCCAAATGCCGAAAGATCCGGTTGTACTCCCGCGCAACGAAACGCGCTCAAATATCTCTATTGCACAGTAACGTTTTGCTAAAAAATTCGTTTGGACATAGAGGGAAGGATTTCGGCAGTGCAATCAAATCAAAACAGCCTTGTTTGCCGCTTTTCACCCAGGGCAGCCGGGGTCGCCGATACGCAGCCGCCGATACGTCCACTTCCCTTGGCAACTGAAACCAACCTGACACAAACAAAACTAGAGGAACGAAAAAGGGACATTTTTGCTTACCTTCAGGCTTGTAATCCCTGGGAGAAGTCTCCAAAGTTATCCCCTGTCAGCCAAAATGACAGGGTTCGAGCATCAAGCGATCAAGCTTCAACGATTGAACCGATACCACTTCGAGTGTAAGTTCTTGACGAACTTCTACAGCCTATACGCATCTTCTACGTTCCAAACTTGCGACGTCTAAAGCACTGTTCGTGTCTAGATTAGAACCGGAAACTTCCGCAGCAGATGTGCTAGACCTTATCAAACCTGTTCTGACAACAAAAGTGGCATCCTGCTCGAAACTTCAGACAAAGTTCACCTCTTATGCTTCTTTTCATATATCTGTAGATGACGAGGCTTTCGAGCTGCTAAATTCTCCGGATGTCTGGCCGGAAGGTTCCCTGTTTCACCAGTTCTTCGGTAAACTAGATGTCTCGCGCGTCTCCGAACCACTAGATCACAATGGCAGGAATGGATAATACAATTAAGTTATACTACCAAAATGTTCGCGGGTTAAGAACGAAGGCAAACGAATTTTTGTCTAACCTTGCGGTTTCCTCTTTTGACATTATCTGTCTTACTGAGACTTGGTTATGTCACGAAATTCTTGATTCACAATATTTTTTGTCACATTACACTGTATTTCGTCGGGACCGCGACTATGGCGCCACTGGTCAAAGGTTCGGCGGAGGGGTGCTAATTGCAGTCTCGAGCAAGTTAAAGGCGATCCGCAGAAGTGACCTTGAGACTTGCGATGAGTGCGTATGGCTTGAGATCTTACTACGCAACCGTTCTAATTATCTTATAGGAAACTATTATTTCCCACCTAAATCGCAGTGCGCACCCTTTATTTCACACTTTGACGCTTTGACAAAGGGAATTGATTTTAGCAAATTCAAAGTGCAAATATATGGCGACTTTAACCTTCCGGGCGTAGACTGGACTATTGGCAGTTTCGATCGTTGTGATTACCTTACAGTAAGCAAGGCTTCTTGGTTTTTGCCGATTGTCGATTTTTATGGGCTTTCCCAGCACAATGATCTCACGAATGCTGCAGGCAACACACTTGACCTGCTTTTATCGAGCTTCCCTATCGGCACGCTGACGGCTTCGTCACACCCTTTAGTGAAGGCAGATGCCCATCACCCGCCCTTCGAGGTCGAATTCTATTTGCCTTGCTTATCTCGAGAACTTGCAAAATTCATTTATTGCTATCAAAACGGAGATTACTTGAGCCTGTTCAAGTATGTCGAATCATACGATTGGTCTGAGCTATATGCTTCAAATGATGCTAATTTTACGGCCAGAGAATTGACGTCGGTTATGAAAGAAGCTATTGACAAATATGTACCTAAGAAGCTTGTTAAACCTACTAAGTTTCCGAGCTGGTTTTCCAGGGAACTGAAGATTGCTTTGCGGAAAAAGTCTCGTTTTCATGGCCTATTCAAGAGAACGTGCCAGCAAGTGTGGTACGATAAATTTAGCAACTTCCGATCGTTAGCTAAGATTCTGCATGCGCGTGATAAATACGCCTACGAAAGACGTGTTGAAGACAGTTTATATTCTGACCCCAAATGTTTCTGGAAATTTGTAAATGGCAAAACGCGGTCGTTTTCCCAACATTCATCGCTTCGTTCTACTCGTAACGGCGCGGTTTGTTATGTTTCTTCGCCTAAAGACATCGCCGAGGAGTTTGCCTCATTTTTTAGCAGCTGTTACTTACCGCCCACTCGTTCCGTGAAATCAGACCGAGTGAATGATCCCACTGATGGTGACTCTCTCTCCCAGTTTCGTGTTACTACATGTGACGTCGTCGCGGCGATAAAAAAGCTAAAGCCTAAACTGTCGGGTGGTGCTGACGAAATTCCACTTTTTAATATTAAAGGCTGCTGTGGGCTGATAGCCCCCGCACTAGCTCATATCTTTAACGTGTCATTGCATTCCAGTATATTTCCCGCGATATGGAAGGAAGCGATAGTTGTGCCCATTCATAAAGAGGGCGATGCCTGCATTGTGTCAAATTACCGCCCTGTGTCACTTTTGTGCGGTTTTGCTAAAATATTTGAAACAATCGTGCAACAATGTCTTTTCTCCCATTTATCAAAGTATCTTACGCATCAACAGCATAGCTTCATTAGAGGACGTTCCGTTGAAACTAACCTTTGTACATTTCTTCATTACGCAGCCCCGGTCGTTTCGAAAAGCGGTCAGATTGACTCGATTTATTTCGATCTTTCAAAGGCTTTTGATAGGGTTGATGATTTTTTGCTTGTACAAAAATTGGAACAATATGGTATTGTACCTAAGCTTTGTGATTGGGTTTCTAGTTATTTGTCATCGAGAAGAAACTTTGTTCGTGTTGATAATGTTTTATCAAGTGCGTTCTCTCCAACTTCAGGAGTACCCCAGGGGTCAGTAGTGGGGCCATTGCTATTCCTAGTATTCATTAATGATATTTCAAAGTGTATTACATCTGCCAGGATGCTTTTATTTGCTGATGATATAAAGTTATTTTCACATATTCATTCCGAAAAAGACTGTGAAGCGCTACAATCTGATGTGTTGAGCATTTCTAAGTGGTGCCTGTTAAACCGCTTGCCTTTGAACGCCAACAAAACTAAGGTAATCTCGCTAACAAGACGCAATAATCCCTTACACTTTAAATACAAGTTGGGAAACTGTACTATTGCTCGATCTGATGTAGTCAGGGACCTTGGAGTGCTAGTAGACTGTAAACTATTGTTCAAATCTCATGTCACTAACATTTGTGGTACCGGTCTTAAAGTGCTCGGGATGATCTCACGTTTGACTCGACACTTCCAGGCACCTGATACTTTATTACGCTTATTTTGTGCTTTGGTTAGGCCACGACTTGAATTTGCGTCTGTTGTGTGGAACTTTCTATCACATAGCGATTGCAGACGCATTGAAATGGTACAAAGGCGTCTGATACGCATAGTCTACGATAGGCATTTTAACAGGAGACTCTATTTCGAGTATAATTTTCTTGTTAAAGTTTTAAACCTCAGAACCCTAATTGACCGCAGGCATTGCCGAGATGTGGTGTTTTTACAGAAACTCATACAAGGTCGTTTCGATGTACCTGATCTTTTGAGTAGTACAAGCTTACGTGTGCCAGCTAAACATACGCGACTCTGCGATACGTTTTATCCTGACAAGCAGATTGAAGGGTCACCAATGCATAGAATTCAACTTTTTTGTAATAGCCTTGTGCAGCATGATTTCTTTTCCATGCCTTATTTTACTTTGAATACCGAGTTGTGTCTGTAATTTGTTTTATTATGACTGATGTGTCACTCCTGTATTTCACGTCTTTGCATGTTCAACTCATTGTGACTTTTATGTGCACCAATATCAAAGCCTTCACGGTGTTTTGGGCACGCAATAAATACCAATACCAATACAAATACCAAAACTTCAACCGCTTCAAATGCGTCAACTTCAAAGCGTTTAAAGTATGTTTGAGATCTTTTGAACAGCCCCCCGGTGACGTCATGTTTTTTGTTTTTTTTTTTCGTTTGAGAGGTAGTGAATTTGTTAGCCGCAGTTATTTATGATTTATAAATAACACTTAATAGCAAACAAAATCAAAAGACAACCATATTTCTGACAACGAATCTTGGGCGAGTGTTGGGTCGAGTTGTGTCGAGTAACCGGAGTGTAAGTGGCGTCCGCGGTCACGACCTCCCAAGCTCGCGAACGCTCCGTCGCTCCGCCGGCTCCGCTCGCCCCACTCTCCCCGATGCTCGGTTTTGCACACGGTGATCTGCGGTCGGCTTTTCGCCTCATTGCGAAAGCGGACGTCGGCAACGATTCGGCCGGTTTACGACGTACGGCATGCTTTGGCATCTTAAAGCGAGCTCCATAGAGCCTAGACTGCTCTACCTGTGTTTTCGGTGCTCGGTTAAAATGGGCGAACAGCCCGCGGGCCTGCACGTCCATGGGGCACCGAAAGAGTACAAAATAAAATAATGGTACGAAAGCTCGCAATCGCTCATCATCTAGTCGCAGTGCTGTGGTGCGCATAGTCCCTGTTAACTGTGTGCAGTTACGCCTACACAGAAAACTCCAAAACACATATAATCGTGTTTGGAATATGTTTCATACCGAATGCACCTTTTTCAAAGCGATATATATTTATTTTTAGAATAGGTGGGATGTTTTTCATACACCTACTGAGCGTGTGAGGGAGGTGTTTTTACAGCCTTTTGAGGCTTCGGAAATGGGTTCAGAAAATATTACACCTGATACAGAGAAGGTGTTTCCACCTGAATGCACGTTTTTTTTTTTTAAGTTTGCCGGGACAGATTTTTAAAAGTATAGGCTTGTGTCATACTGTGTTTGGCCTATAATACCTATTTTTGGGAAGGGGGAAGGGGGGAGATAAAAACTACTCGGCTAATTCAACCCAAAAAAAGAAAAGAGGAAGATTGTGTTTACAATATAGGTGGCTACCATTTTTTTTTTAGTCTCGGTTAGGGAACTCTAAACCGGGGAGACACCACATTGCTATTGCTATCAACAGGGAAGAGATGGTGGCGGTCGAACTGGCGGATAGAAGTGCAGAAGTGCGGCGTTCGTCAACTAAGCTAAGTTATTAAATATTTTCCAAGTTTTTGAGGAGGTACACGATATACAAATGTTGATAGGTTCAATATCAGAACTTGCGATTTATGTACGTCCGTTCTCTAATTGGAGCCGTACTGGAACGTTGACTACATATTTATTATCGAGGTGGGCTAAACTCGGAATGCCAGTCGTGTATCAGGAATTGACAAATTATGGACTTCGCTTGGTAAATTAGGTGTCTGCATTTTCGACATTTCAGTCAGCCATTTTCCTTAACATGAGTGAGAACACGTTCACGTTTCAGTAATGAAGGTCTGTTGGTGGCACTGGTGCTATTGTTGGCGGTTCAAACCTTAAATATTCGAATAAGGGGAAACAGTGAAGTTTAACTATGTTACCTCGAGATACGACTTCAAGTTACTGGGACATGCGTGCATCGTATGCAGCGTGAGAGCCACTCCTCCATACACAAGTGATTAAAAAACATTTTTGAGCAAATATATAAAATACCGCAAAACAAGAATTCAGGGACACGAAGTAAACAAGACAAGCGCCAGCGCGCTGTCCTGCACTTTTGTCCCTGTATTTTTCGCTTTTTATGCGTTTGACTAAGACGAACCAACTAGCCCAGCAACGTACCATACTA
>JAZHYW010049145.1:0-29200 GCA_037355805.1 Ixodes ricinus | reverse complement strand
AAACGAAAAAAAAAAAAAAAAACACACCCTGCACGGGGGGGGGGGGTGGCCCCCCCCCCCCCCCCCCCCCCCTCCTTTATATATATATATATATATATATCCCCCCCCCCCCCCCCCCCCTTCTTTCTGTTATTATTATTATTATTATTATTATTATTATTATATATATTATTATTATTATTATTATTATTATTAATATTATTATTAATATTATTATTATTATTAATTATTATTAATATATTAATTATTATATATATTACCCCCCCCCCCCCCCCCCCCCCCCACACATACACACAATAATATATGTGTGTGTCAAACTCACAAAGAAATAAAAATGCATTGTGGTGTTATTCTCGCCTTGTGTCCTCAGTTGAGCTGTGTATTGCTGTCGGAAATATTCGAGGTCCCGTGTTTTATCTTCTCATCTTTACACAAGGTTAGAAAGGGCGAAATATGATGCCCTCCCCGACCACGCCCAGTCCTCTCTGGTGCACTGCATGAAAGAAGCAAAGAAACACAGCATTAAACAAAACAGTATCGCCAGAAAACAAGAGCATAAATAATGATATGACATTCAATAGACCCGCAAAGAATTTATCGTCAGAGCGATACAGTGGCTTACTTAAAAAGGTATTCGGAAATAACCATTAACAATTTGTCATTGCCACGCTGAATGGGTCTGTAGTAACGAGGATTTTCAGAAAATAACAAAATTGAAGTGGCCGAGAAATAAACAGTGTCACTCTCTGAATAGTTGCCACGATGGCATTTTCCAGGATTGCAAATAGAAATCATTATCTGCCACAGATACTAATTAAAGCTTGAAACTAACAAAATAGTCTGTTGGAATTTAAAATTTATTATTGGTCACGAACACAACCAACTAGTCTCATAAAGAGAAAGACACGTAACATTTCATGATGACGTTCCGCCGGAAGGCATCGTTGTTACGAGGCGCCGCTCAGTTTCCATTCTATGCATATATAATGCGGAGGCAGGATCATTCTATAGCATCCACAAGAAACAAAATCCCTAGAAACGTACCATGTAATATTTTGAGAGTATTGTAAATGCTCTGCATGCCTTATATCTTGTTAAAGTAGTTGATGATTTATTAGTGTAGAAGCGAATACAGATTTTATTATTTTAACTACGTGCTAGTAATTTTAAATATTTATTTGTCATATATATATATATATATATATATATATTCACTCTGACATACGGGTGTGGCAGTCATAATTTCTCCTGTCTTTTATGGATTCTTTAGTATCTTCGGTTTGTCATGGGTGTCACGCAGGCAATAAACTGGTAAAACTGTTTTTTATAGGAAATAAGAAAAGATGTTTTCGTCAAATATATGATGAAACACTTTTTGTATAATTTTTTATAAATTTATCAGACTGTTAAAAAATCAGTTTAAGCAAATTTCAGTTTGATGTGTTAAATTTTAGCCACACTAAATTATGCGGATACTATGCTGAAAAAGACCTAAACAGCGGTTTTGGTCAAGAATCATGCGATTTTGGCGAATTGAAACGTTTGGACAGTTGCAAACGTTAGAAAATGGTGTTTCAGAACGCAAAAAGTATTTACGTGATAAAGGTTTTAAATACATATTGATTTTTTTCAAATAGCCGGAATATGGCTTAGGCGGCGTGTAATGACGACGGTCAGAGAATTTTGCGCTTGAAATTGTCTGCCAGGTCACCCTTTGTAGGCAATTTCAACAAGGCAACAGAGCCGAGGTTGTGATTAAGAGCCGCGTCGTTTATTTCCCCGTCTGCCTATCTATCAACGTATACAAATAATATTTCGGCGGCAAAAACGGCAAATTGATGTATTTTTGGTAAAATAATATCAGTAATGAAATAAAATGTGGGGAATTATCAGCATAGAATTGTTTTATTAACGTGTGACGCGTATTAAACTACCGCATAAATATTGTATATTCTTTAAACATACGTAAATATATTCTACAGTAAATTTTACGATATTATGAAAAAAAGCAGCATATTGACAGATGTAATGATGAACATATCTTCGCTCAGAGTCATTATCATTATCGGCAACTATAAAAGGAGGAGTTTCTAGACCGTCGTGACCCACCGAAACATTTAAAATGCGTAGTCTCTACCTTGTTCGAAGGTTAAACTTTGGGTTCTGTCACAGACTCTACGTTTGCGACAGTTTGCCTGTGTTGCTAAAGAAAAGAAACGGAAGTGTGGGCCTCAACATCGGGTTTCTTCCGGGAGATTGCGCTGTGGCTGTTTTCGACAAAACAAGACCCGGCGGAAGAGGAGGCTACTGCCGGAACACCTAACGGAAATACAACTGGCCTTAGGATGAAGCTCTGGAAAAGAACGTATGGTCCGTCATCATCCGTGGCTTGGTAGTATTTCATCGGGTGGAAAATGCTGCACAGGATAAAGGTAATTCATTTTGACCTGTCTTGTCCCGTTGTGACTAACTATAAATAAAGTAAGTTAGTCGCTTGCCCCGATGTTGAGGCCCACACTTCCGTTTCTTTTCTTTTAGCAACACAAACAAACAATCACGTAAACGTAGAGTGTAATGATATGACGAATTTAAAGTTTAATTTTCCTTTAACCTTTTCGAACAAGGTCAGGACTACATTTTAAATGTTTCGATTGAATTCGACGGTCTAGAAACTCACTCACAACACTGGATTGCCCACATTAATGACAATGACTCTGAGCGAAGATGTGTGCATCGTTGCAACATCGACTGTCCGCAGTAATTGAGTATACTTTTGTACATTTTTTCATACAATATATTTGCGAATTTTTGTAAGAACTCATATGATTTACGTGACATGTTTTAAACAAGAAACTCCAAGCAGAGCGTATGGGACTATCTATGGTGTTTCTAGCCTAAAAAGCCCTTACAATTATTTACTCTTACGATGGTTCGAAGTACGCGTCGCACACTTTGCACATCGAAGTGATTTAATAAAACTATTCTATGCTGATAATACACATTTTTTATTTCATTACTGTCGTGTTTACTTAAGGAAATACATCAATTTAACATTACCTTACTTGAGAAACATTACATTTTGTATACGTTGATAGATGAAATAATGTTTCGAGGACGGTAAACTGCGTAACGCAGTACTCTTGATCACAACCTCGACTCTGTTCTACCTTGTTGAAACTTCCTTGCTGCTACCAACTTCAAAAGAATGATACAGCAGACTGTTTCAACACAAGTTCCCTCCTTGACCGTCATCATTACACGCCGCCTAGAAAGCCGCCACGCATTCTTTTGAGTTGGCCTTTTATCAAAGAAATTCACTTTGCACATTTGAAAAAAAATCAATATGCTGTATTTAAAACCTTTATCGCGTAGAAAGTACTGCTTTTTGCGTTCTGAAACGCCATTTTCCTAACGTTTACCAACTGTTTCATCCAAAAGTTTCAATTCGCATACGAAATCACGTGATTCTTGACCAAACCATTTGTTTAGATATTTTTTCAGCATAGTAATCCGCATAATTTGAGACATGATTTTTCAAGATATAATGGCTAAGAACAACACATCAAATCAGAATTTAGCGTATTTAAAAACTTGTTTTTTTTAGCAGTCTGATAAATATTATAAAAAATTATACAAAAAGTGTTTCACATCATAGCTTCATAACCGACGAAAAAAGGCATCTTTTCTTATTTCCTATAAAAAACTTAGTTTACCAATTTGTACCCTCACGCATGGCATACCAAATGTTTCAGCGAGGAATATAAGAAAATCCATAAAAAGGTTTTTTGGGAAAAATATATTTTAAGGGAACGAACTGCCACCCACGTCGAATGTCAAGAATTGAAATATATATATATATATATATATATATATATATATATGACTTAAATAAATATTTTAAAATTTACTAACTTTTTTAATTAGTTTTGAAAATAAGCAAATACCTTGATTTAGAAACTTGCTACGCCTAGCCGAAATCCGCTAAATCAACTACTTTTAACAAGATATAAGGCACGCAGGGCATTTTACAAGCGATCTCTCAAAAATGTTACATGGGGGCGCGTTTCTAGGTTTTGTTTCTTATTGGATGCCCTTGTGTAGGAGCGGTCCTGCCTCCACGTGGCCGAGGTGCGAGGCTTGCCGCCTTGCCTCGCTCGTAGAATGGAAGCAGGCGTGGCGCACGTGCGTTGCGCGCCTCGCGCAACGGGGAGCAGAACCGCTGGTGCACTGATGCGCTCCGATAGGAAACCGAAACCTAGGAACGGGTCCAAGCCAGCCTTTTTTTTCACGTCGTAAAATGATTTACGTGTCTTATATCTTTGTAAATTTAGTTGATTTTGTGTTCGATGATGCTCAATAAATTTTAAATTCCAACCAGGCTTATTTTTGTTAGTTTCAACTTTAATTAGTATCTATTAGCTAATTATTTAGATAATGAGTTTCTATTTGCAATCCTGGGCGTCCGCCATCGATGGCAGCTTGATCCCGTAAAGTTATTTTTTGTTTATTTCTCAACCACTTCATTTTTGTTATTTTCTGAAAATCCTCGTTGCAACTACAATTCAGCGTGGCCAATAGGTGTTAATAGTTTATTTCAGTACCTTTTTTTTTTAAATATAGCCACTGTATAAAACTCTGACGATAAATTCTTTGCGCGGATGTAATTAGTGTCATATCATTGTGCTCTTGTTTTCTGGCGATATTTTGTTTTTGTTTTTAATGCTTGTGTTTTCTTTTGCCTACTCATGCAGTGCACCAAGGGGACTGGGCGTGGTCAGGAGGGGGCATCTGTATTTCGCCCTTTCTCCCAACACCTTGTTGTCAAGATAAAAAGAGAGAAAGAATAAAACACCGATGCCTGGAAAACGTTTCCGACTTGTAATACATTTTAGCGCTCAAAACGCAAGGACACAAAAACGAAAATAAAACACCACAATGCGATTTTTTTATTTTTTTTTATTTTGAGTTTTACATTTTTTATGCACAAAACGTGTTCCCGAAATAGCAACAAATAACGTCACAGGAACTAGCGTGTTATGCTCTGGGACGTCGCAGTCCTGGCGGTTAGGCGAAGAAGTCCCTTCAAAAAGTACGAGTCAAGGCGAGTGTCGCTGTCGTCGCGGCGTTCCAACTCTTGGTTTCTGTAGCGTCCGTGGACTGCCAAGCTGGAGATTGACCTGCAGCAGAACAGGCGTCCGTCACGTCTACAATCGCTCCTGTTACACCGCCAGGATCGCAGCCGGCGACAACATGGCACTTCTGTGACGTCATCAGTTGCAAATCGAAGGACCACATTTTAGGGTGGGGAAAAAATCGATCGGAGACGCGTTCAAGGCACAGTAAAACAAACAAGCAGTTTGCCACCTCACGTAGATTTTCGCCAGAAATTACTAAGAGCGGGCAACCTGGGCAGAAATTTCGTACAAGCAGGATGCCCGCAACCTCTTTCTGACAGAGGGCACTGGCGAACGTAAATGTCTATCACTTCAGTTGGTACTCCTATCACTTCAGTTGGTACTCCATGTCTGTACTTTCCTCCCGAATGATAACCTGAATGGCAACCTTTATATCCGTACAGTAAGCAACGAAACACTATCACTTCATTGTATAACCTTGTCGCGCAGTAACACATCGCTCTCACCAAGTAGCTTCGGGTTTTACACGTTTAACTTATAAGGTCTTGACTGAACTCCCAAATTTAGGCTTTCCACCTCCAATAACAAAGAAAACAAACGACATAGATTAAAACGGACGAAGCGGGCGACGCCTCTAGTAAAACATAAACGCAACAACGTTAGCTCACGCCAGACAAAGCAATTTTGGCGCTGTTGCGCTAATATGATGCAGTCTCCGGGGAAAAGCCAACCCCATAACTTGCAGTCGTTAGAAAGTTTGTTATTGTAATTCTTTCTGTAATGTTTGTCTACTTGACACGCTGCGCGGAAGCTGCGCGGGGCTTGCTCTACTTCAGTTTCCATGGCAATGCCCTCAAAATGTTCGCCTCGTTACTGTGTTTCTTAAGCGCTCTTAATGCAATTGTTTCTATTCCAACTTTGACATCTCTCACCTTTCGCACGTTTAGTGGGTGTCCTTTTTAAGCATACCAAATTTGTTTATACATATTCCGTGAAGCTACCCCTAATGCCGTTCACGTTGATCAAATATACGGCCAGGGGAAATAGTGTAGGAGTGTAGTCGTAAGGATCAGTTGGCGAATTGGCAAAATGTGTGAATTAACGTTTTAATACGTAAAGATAGATATCTGGTTCCAAATATAAACTTGCTGAGCATAACCGAAAACCCCTAAACCGATATTTTTAGAAAGACTTAGAGCGCAGGAGAAGCGCAGCTAGAATTGCGTTGAGGTTACACCCGTTCGTCCAAAGCAAGGCTTACGGTACGACAACGCACCCGCGCGACTTTTACCTTTCTTATCATAGCCCCAGCCATGCACCTGTGGCACGAGTGGTGCTTTGAGCGAACGACCACGCTACCTACGAGCTGAAAGTATGTATAAAAGTTATTGATATAGTGGTCAATGACGCTCAGCAAGTTTCTGATTAGAACACCATGTCTATTCTCACAAATTAAAAAAGTTAAGAAATTTTAGTTAATTATTAGACTTATCGTTACAATTACCACCCTATAATGTGCACCCTTGGCCGTTCAATTTACCTTAATATAACCGTATCAGTGTAGCTTTTCCGGCTTTTTTAAAAAACCTGTTAAGCATAAAAAGAAAAAAAAAGAAACACCATTTGTGTTACCATAGTTTCATTATGCGGCCTCGTTCTTGTCTTTCCTCTATCGCAGTTCTGCTGATATACTTCGCAATGAAGAAAAAAACAAAAAAAAAAAAACAGGTCGAGCATGATGAGGACTTATATTTTCTAACTATAGCGGACGACTCCGCACACATAAATATACCAGCGGTGTGAGCGCATGTGTGTGTAGCGGCAAAGTTCAAAATAGATGATGCGCTGGCTGCGCGTCCTCTATTCAAGCTTTTAAACTAGGCGTTTTCGCGATATTTTATAAAGTTTCAGCAAATAACTACATCGTGCATCGTTGCAATTTTTAGGACGTTTAGAATGCGTAGAAAAGGAAAATTCAAAGCTTCCTTTCGATCTCAATGAACTTGAAAATTATTTTGTTCTAAGTAATTTATATAAATTAGAAATGAGTATTTAATGACGTTTTTCAAACTTTTTGCAAACGCAGAAGCCTAACGGAAGCACCAACTTATTGAATTTCTACTTCAAGCAACTAAAAGAATACTGTGAGTGGAAATAAGTTTATCCTCGCCTGATCGCTTATGGCACCTCCGCTACGTAGTTACACGAAGAAGACAGATTGTTTCCAAGCCTGCGTTTCCAGTGTCGACCCTTTCAGAAATTCAGTGATATCTAGTGGTTCAAATATTGGTCTTAATCTTTTTATGCTGATGGCGGTTGAAATTTAGTCTCTATATTCATCAACCTCAAACGTACGAAAGTTGGACGTTCTTCGCCATACCGTTCTCTCTTTCTCTATATGTGTCAGTTTTAATGGTGTCAACAAGGTATCACGCTGTACGACCCGGTTACTTGAGTAAACTTTTTGATAATAATCACCACATTCTATAGTCATGAGCTGTCTGGGGAGAGCCGAAGCCGAACATTTCAAGGATTTTGATGACATCCTCAAACGCGTAGCGCACAAAAGCTTATGTCTCATCACGCTTATATCAAACATTACAGCAGATTAACGTATAAACTTTTCCATTCTCCGCATCGGTCCCCACTTTCAAATTATTTCTTCAGCGGCTATAAAAAGGCATCCATTAGCATATACTGATAATATATACCATGGTGATAATAGTTACAGAGGTAGCCAGACTGAACTTCGGAAAGGGTTCATTACACTAAAATTGGTCACGGAAAAATAGAGAATACGATATCCTTTAAACTCCCACTTGTTGCTTGGCCGAAAACGCGAACACCAAGAAATAAAGAGCAAGAGTGTTAGGTGGACGCCAATTCAATTCAAAATGAAAATTACCTTTTGTTCATATGAGGGCAAAGAGGGGGGGGGGAGTTTTCATGAACGACACTGGCGAGCAAGTTTACTCAAAGGCGTCTTTGGTTTATCGAAGGGCGAAAAGAAGCACGATTAGAAGACAACACAAAGAACGCGTAGAGAACGGGTGATGACGAAGCAGAAAACCTGGTGCCGTGATTCGTTAAGGTCGAGGGTAAACAAAAAGCTTGTGGACGCGTTTAGGGGTAAAAAAAACGCACGAGGTGCACGAGCACGAGAACACGAACTTGCACGTTGTATACGCATAAGGCATTTAAAACAAATTAAGGTGCTAGGCTATACAATGTCAAATTTCGTTCAAACAAACGCGATCTTTATTTTAAATTTTGCGTCATCCACGGCTACAAAGCTCGGGAAATCAATCCAGGCAAACCACTATAAGACTGTGCTTCTAGAGTAACTGATTAGGTGAGAACGACAGGCCCGAGCTGCAGTTGTCTCGTCCCCAGGGCGAACTTCCTTCCTTCGACAATGCTTCGTCGTAACGTGCACCTCGAACTCGCAGACGCACCCTAAGCACGGCGGAAGGCAAGGAGCGCGTTCTGGAGGCGCGTGCTGGAGGTCGGGCGTTCGAAGGACATGCCCTGTCATTTTTTTACATAAAGTGGAGATTAAAAAGCGCGTTAAGTACGAAATGTAGAGTACAAAGCACGTATAAGGTGCGGAGTGTAAGCGGCAAGACCGGATCTCTATAAATATAATGCATCCATAATTTAAAAAAAGAACAGTCTCCACCAAATTGCACAATTTTTACAGATTAGAAAAAAAATCAATGGCCCTGAAGGCGAGAAGCGTAAGGAAAGACACGCCCAACGCATAACATGACAGAAATTATATTTTTGTTTACAACTTTTTATGACAAGTAGAAATCTAAAACGTCGCAGATGTAACCGGAAAGTACAAAATACGACTTTTTTTACAACAATGTCAAATAAAGCATTAAAGTTTGATGAAAGTATAGAATCAGTGGATATACGTGTTAGATCTCCCTCTCTGAATTTTATCGGGAATAAATTGTTTTTACTTCAGACGGTTTGTAGCACATAGCGTCTGAGCAAGAGACTACCATCGCGCTTTACTTTGTTACTTTTAATTACTTGTCGTTTTTAGCCGTCTTTGCTCACTTTCTAAAATATAGGGTGTCCCAAGTCACGAGGGTCGATCTAAAATGGACTATAAAAATCGACGCCTGCACGTAGCAATTTATGCTTTTCGTCAAAGGTATATTTCACAGGTCAGGTTTTTCTTGTAAAATTACATAGACTAGCTCCCTTTCTGTAAACAAATAGGGCCAAGAAACTTCTCACGTACCTAACCAACTCGCCCAACAATCAGCACTTGGTGACTTGGAACAGCCTATATACATCTCGGTGCAAAAAATCTAGATTTCGGAGATTTGGGCTGCTCTCCCGAGAAAACAGTGTTTGAGAAGCAAACAGACGTCTACATTGCAACAACAGCAACGACAACAACAAGATCAACAGTAGGAACAGGCACCATGTGAATAGAAAAAGAACGAGAAAGACAAATTTGAAACGAAGATGACCAACACAAGGCGAGTAGACGACGAAGACGCCAGGAGAAGGGAGAGAGAGAGAGTGACGGGGAAAAGCCTTTACAGCGGAAAGCCAATTCGTTTTCTGCAAATCGTATTGCCGGGAAACGACTGCAGTCGGCGCGGGGGATGGAAAGGAACTCGGCCGGAGCTGTGGAGATTCAAACGAGAGTCGGGGCCGCCGTATTCACGTGGAACAGACGGCCTGCGCGTGCGCGCATGGACCAGACACTCCTCCGAGGCACACTGCGTCTCTATTCATTCCCCGTTGGCACCGTCGAACTGGAAGAAAAGATAGACAGCCAGAAACGGGGAGTAACACAAGAAAGAAAGAAGGAGAGGAGTGTGTCGTCGTTTTCACACTTGCACTTTTAAACGCTTTGAGCGCGACACGCGAGGAAGTGGTGTCGCTGAGAAGAAATATACAGCGACGGAAGAAAACATCAAAGCTTCCCGGAAACTTTTGGAACTAGAAGCAGCGCCGACAGGCTCTCAGTGAAATCGCCGAATGCTCCTGACCTTTTCATTAGGAAAACCGAGGAGGTCTTTGAATATAGTTGTAGATTTTTTTTCGCTTTCCAAACAAACGAAGGAAAATCAACAGATGTCCGTGATCTTCCGAACACCGTTATGACCGATATAAACCATGTTTCTAGAGGGCGCCTTTAGTTTAACTCTTAAAGGTGTGTCCTCAATCTTGATCGTAGCACAATTCTTAAGAGAAATGTAACAATGTCACGTGCCACTTGACATTTTTCCTTTCACCACGCAGTGTAACGGAGTCACGTCAGTCGACTTCGTCGTGTATTGAGATGTCACGTGACCTGACGGTACGGTATCATGTGACGGTAATACATGACTAGTGTGAATGAATGTTGAGTTCGTAAGAGTTTAGTTCACGTGCCTAAACATTTTTCAACGCTTTTTGTGAATGGGAGAACAAGACTTCGCTCACTTGCACAAATGCAGTCTGAAACACTTACGTGCTTTGCTCCACGTAACATCAGTGTGCAAAGCAGCTTTCAAATCAACTGGAGTTTCAGAAGTGGCCCCAATATTTTATCTTTGGTTGGGAGTTTTATTAATTTATTCAAGAGCGGTTATCCATAAAAAGTCGTTACTAGCAAATAAATAAAAAAGTTTCCGGCATACCATTTAAAAGGAAATGAGGCACTTTTCAAGAAATCTGAGTTAGGACCGCACTTCTATAGCTTTTTGTCCCGTGAATTCAGTAGTCGCACTTATCTCGAACAAAAGTAAACATAAACCAAATTTATTTTGAAAAACACGTGCAAAGATTACTGTGGGCATACGGCGGTCATCTCGACCGCCTATTATCTGTCCAGAGCGTCTTGACGTCATTAATGGTATCCCCGAGCCAGCTTAGTGGAGAGTCAGGGTCATCTGACCCCGCTGATGACGTCAATTTTGCTAGTTTTTTTCATCCGCCCTCGCGCTTTCCTAAAATGGGCGCGCCGCAATGGGCAGGTCTACGTCGAAATTTTAATTGACTATTACGACGCTCCTACTAATAAGATCCAAATAAAACTCAGGACACATATTATTAAGGTTGTTCGAGTTCAAGGACCTCTTCAATTTCCCTTTAAGCGATCGTGATGTGTCGCCCTTGACGAAAATCCCTCCTGAAGATACGAACTACGAAGGTTGCTAGAAGGTGTTGAAGGGAGTTCGAATCGTTGTGGAGTGCATATAATCTCCCCTTCAGTCCGTTGTTTTTGCGCTTAATTTTTAACATTTTTCTGCCATATGTGATATTTATGATCAGGGTTCGGCCGTATCGCGATACAAATGTATCGCGATAGTATTTCAGAAATACATTTTGTGTGTGTATTTCTGTATCGCGATACATTTTTTTCACCAGTATCTGTATTCCTGTATCGAAATGCATTTGGAATGTTTCTTTGTATCGCAAAACAATCAAGATGAAATGTATTTCGTTACATTTCTTGAGAAATACTCCCCCCCTCCCCCCTTCCCCCCCCAAAAAAAAAGATATAAGTCCGAACGAATTTCGTTTTTTTTTACTTCTGAGGCACCGACGTCAAGGAGATGCTGGGACATTGTTACAATGCTGACCAAGGTTCCTTCCGATTCTCCAAACTATTTTTCTATGTGTCCTCTTCTCTCTCTGAGAAGTGTTGCGTGGTCGGGGACTCGAACCAGGTGGCGTGCCAGGAATGGAAACAAAGCATCTTCTGCCGCAGGTACAATAGGTAGTGATTTCATGAGTCATTGTTTGCTGGCATCCCATTCGCGCTGCTAACCGTCTTTCTTTCCTTAGCGTACACAGTAATCCCAGCCGGAAAAGCAGGGTCACAGTCCGTTGCAGCACAAGCCTGGCGGTGGTTGACTTGAAATAGGAGGATGACTCACGCAGTGAAGTTCAACACCTATTCTAATGCGTCTGCTGGCTGCGCCCGTAATATTGCACGGCTCAAGGGTACGTCATCAGCCGACGTGAACGTGACCCGCTGCTCTGGTGATCCGAAAGCAAGGAAGGAGGCCAGACGGTGGCCTCGCTGTGCCGACCCAGTCTTCGTAACACCTGCGACTCGTCTCGAGCGCGCTGTGTCTCGGAGAAATCGCACCTGTGCCGGCAATATCAAATCAAATCAAATCAAATCAAATCAGTTTATTTCTGCCACAAAATACATTCATGACAGGGCGCTGGAAAAAAAGCTGCACGATTGCAGCTTGACGAGTCCCAGCGCCCTAATACAAGACTGCAGCGGTACTGACATCAAAGAGAAAAAAGTATATAACAATCATACATGCACACAAAAAAGAGATATACATACACCTAAGTACACACATTTTGAACTATCAAAAACGTAAATAATGCTTATATATTGCAGAATTTCTTGTAGGGTACGATTACTTACAGTGTATATATCAACGTCGCGAGAAAAAGGGAAGTTTAACAAGAGCGGTACTTGGTAGCGGTATCTCTGAGTACCGAAATTTGTTCTGAATGCAGGAACACGCCAGGGGGGCCTATGACGCGATGGGTAAATGGACTCGTTTTTTTCTAGTTTCGCGAGGTCTAAAATTATGTTAATATTTTTCTTACACATTGTTGGTAATTTAAGATCAATCTAGAGAATACATATTATATATATCAATGATTTTATGCTTTTCAAAAGAGGGAAAGAGAATGATAGTCCCGAGGTACATTTTCAATTATTCTAACAGCCTTTTTTGTAAAAGACGCAATTTGTCCAAATTGCCCTTTGTAGTTGTTCCCCATACTAAGTGGGAATAGCAGATTATGGAATGAAAGAGGAGTTGTAAATTAATCTTTTTTATGTTTACTGGGAGTATATGCCTGTATTTATTCATAATCCCGACTACTCTACAAAGTTTTTGTGAACGCAATCCACGAGGTCTCTGTTTGGAGTATGCAAGACGAAACTTGAGGACTGCAATCTATGCGTCGGTGGCGGAGGGTCGACAGGAAAGACATTCACAACAGGGATGCCACTGTATCGTTTTTTTTCAACCGTAACAGCATATAAGACATCTGTTCCAGTATGCTCCCGGTGGTCCACTATTCTCGAAAATTCCAAATGACACTGCCTGCACGATCTTCAATGAGGTAATCCACGACGAAAGTACGTATTGTCCTTTCCTCTGCAGCGTGCTAATGTTCATGTTCAAGACCACACCAACAGATAAAGAATACCAGTTCATTCCAGCGTGACGTCATGTGACCAGTGCTGACAGGGCGTCCTTATTGGACAGGGGCGTGGTGACATTTTGATCGGATTTAGGGTGACATAGAATTTATTTAGAGGGTGGAAGTTTTTTCGCAACCCTCGTCAGACAGACAGGATGTCAGGGAAGGGACCGCGGTGAGTCCTTGATGGAACTTTTTGTTTTTTGAGCCCATTGAAAACCCCTCGTCGTCCGAAACCACCACCTTCAAGGCAAAGTGCCAAGGCTACGGAGAAGTAATTTCGGGATCAAAAGCTTCCACTTCAAACTTCAAGCTTCATCTCAGTGGCATCTCAAACAAATTTGAAAAATGTATTGCAGTATCAGTATTTCTGTATTTGTATTTATGTCCTCCCTAAAATGTCTTCCTGTATTTGCATTTTTAAAGACTTTTGCCTCTATTTAAAATGTATTTCCGAAACGTATCGTGATACATTTTTACAAATATATTTTAGTATCACTATTTTAGGTACTATTTTAATGAGTCCCACTATTTGTATTTCCAAATAAATTTTTGAGTATTTCTGCAAAGCCTGTTCATGATGTCGTAAGGTTGATCATCCGTCAATATCAACATCTAACATTAAATAGAAAATCGCGTAAACCAAAGTGTGTTACCCGCCTGTCAACAAAAGAATACACCGGGTGTTTCAGCCAAGACACAAATATGTTTACTAAAGGAGGTGGTAAAGGCGAAATCAAAAATATCTTTTTGGGAACAACCTGCCAGCCTTGGCAGATGACAGTGATTGCAAAATCAAATTTTAGTTAATTAATTAACTAAAATTACTAATTAGATGTCTAGTGAATGAAAATAAGCATATAAGGTTCCAAATCTAAACCTGTTGAGCTTCATCGAAAAACTGTTAAATCAGTCAATTATTTAAACTTAAATGACATGTGAAGCGTGGACGAGTGGTGCACAAGTGGTGACTTTAGCGAACAGCCGCGTTTCAGGCTTGCCTTAAAGGGACACTCAAGTGGTTTTTGAGTTCGTGTTTTGATGATGACAGCTGAATTTAGACGCCCTAAGTATCCCTAAAAACCAAAAAGTATAGTCATACGGTGATTATTTCTTTAATAAAAATGTAATTGAAGGCCGCCAAACCTCGGATCCATCCGAAAACGAAACCACTCTCATTGGTCCTCGCACGCTTATCAAAAGGATCTCGGGCCAATGGCGTTGGACGACGTTCCGTCGCGCAGTGATCCCAAGGTAGCCGCATCGGCCGAACCTCTTTGTCATTCGAGCTTCGATCATGGCGGAGTCGGCGGAGTTCTCTACGCTCGAGGACCTGACGCCGTTAGAGGTTGAAATTCTTCGGCGGACAGCCGACCTGGAGATGATTTCCTATGACGCCACTCCGACGTGCGATGTGGACGATAGCAGCGCTTCGGAGTCATGTTCGGGTTCCGAGGACGACGAAACGCAGACCTTTTCGGGCGTTTTGCGGTTTGGGCAAGTCCTAACCAAACCAACGTTTGACATCGCAGCGTTACCTCTGGTACGTGATGTCAAGCGATGTCGCCACGTTGACTTTCGCCTCGGGAGGACGGAGGGAAGGCTGGTTCAGACATGTGCAACGAGCGCGTATTTACGACTGCGTCCGTTGCAACCGGAGCGACCGGAACGACCGCTCAGCGCCGCGCGTACACACACCTGCAACCACAACAAGCGCAGCGGGTCGTCTAAAAGGGGACGCACTGCTACTCAATGCCGTAACAGAATATAGACAGACAGTTTTCTATAGCCAAAAACTTTATTATTATTTTTTCTTGATAGGCTTGCAGGCTACAGTGGATGAAAAAAATAAAATAAAAAGATGCAGTACGCCGTCTTGGACGATCACGACTCTAATACACGACATTACAATAGTACAAATATCGCCACACGCCTTTTCTACGATTATAAAAGACAATGTAATCTTAGCAGCGATATAGCAACGTAGAAATATGATTTCGTGATCAGATAGACGTTGCGAGCGTTCAGGATTGCTAACACTAATCACTTTTCTCCGGTGATGAAAACGCGTGAAAATTCGCATCCTTTATACGGTACGCGCCAGTAATACCTTGAACTTGAGCACACGCATGAAATGCGCCAAATAAGAAATCCGGGCGATGTTCGCGGACACAAATGCTTAGAAAGCACCACTGTAGTCGAAGTAAACAAACACGACGGCACGGGCGTTTCTGCTGTCTTGAGAGTGCCGCCACGACATCGCCGCACGAGTAGGTGGATCTTCCCTTCTAGTACGTGCTGGGTTATCATAGCGACACACGACGAAAATTCACAAACAAGGATAGCGCTTTTACGCGGAACGATGAGCTTCCACCACGCCGACCACGCCAACGATCACCACCGACGCCATGTTCGCAGAGAAGAAGCCGGCCCGCGAACGGCACGACCGGCATGCAACGCGCGCCACCAGTTCTCCTCGACCTGTGATTGGTCTACCGCTGCGGTTATTTCCAACGCAGCGGGGAAAGAAAGGCCGCCAAAATTTTCAAACATACGATACTTTCATTGGTCCTCGCAAGTACAGAAAAGAGTCCGCACGTATTTTATTCCTGCGTGATTAATAGGCGGTTCTGCCTTCTAAAACTGAAGATACTCATTCATTGACACTTCCTTAACGCCATCGCACCAAAAAGTAGCTTCCCCAAAAACCGCTTGAGTCCCCCTTTAAAGCGGATTCTTCAACGAAATTTGAAATATTCCCGTCGTGTTCAAAAATAGGTTGAATATGATCCACAATATCCGTAAATGACAATCGCACGTTTGTATTTTGATCCTGGTGGCTGTATTTTTCGTTATAAACGGCCCACTCTGGCAAGCGCTCGGAAAAGGCCCAGCTTAGAGCACGTGACATCCAACGCAATCGTGACGTAGGTCGTCTCGAGACGAGCAAAGCTACGGCGAGGCTGACGTCGAGAGGATGGCCTAGTCGTTCCAGCCACCGAAGCGGCTGCTTTTGTACGAATTTTGAGTGACGGGTTAAACTTCTATAATCTTGTAGGGGGACAATAGCGACTTCTGCGACACACAAAAGGGATTCTCGGGAAGAGGGGAGTTCCTCCTTCCCCCTTCTCTCGTCGTGGCCGGAGACGAGACAACCTCCGTCACTAGCTGTCAAGGTTCCTAGACGAGCATTACAAACGAGGCGTTAGCGACATCCACCAGCTGCTCTTTGCTAATCGTTTAATTCGTTTTAAAATTTCTTTTCGAGACTTTTTTAGCAAGATATTGGTATGTTCCATGTGATACTGCTCTTTTGAACACATATAGATCAAAAAATGAGCGCCGAAATTTCGTTGTAGTATCCCTTTAATATTCATCAAATTGACTCAACTCGCCCAAACAACCACTATTTCTCATTTAGAGGGTTTTCGATGACGCTCAGCAAGTTTTTAATTGGGATCATGTGTTTATTTCTACAAACTAGAAGTTAATGAGTAAACATTAGGTAAATATTTTTAATCAGGGTTCTTGTTTATAATTACTGACGTTTGTCGTAGCTGAAAGTTTGTTTCCGAAAATATGTTTTATTCTTCTTCACGAGCGTGTCGGTAGGTATTTTTGAAAGTCTTCAATGAAACACCCGGTGCAGGTAATGAAGGTATTTGTCAAACGTTGGG
This sequence comes from Ixodes ricinus, assembly GCA_037355805.1. NCBI lineage: Eukaryota > Metazoa > Arthropoda > Arachnida > Ixodida > Ixodidae > Ixodes > Ixodes ricinus. Next base: position 12,192 of record JAZHYW010049145.1, on the reverse strand, counting down.
ATAATTAAGCGTAAGCTTAGATTCTCACGTTTTGTTCAGCCAATGTCTCCTGGCAGCTGTCCGTGCTTTCGGAAGTTCCTTGAAAAAAGAAAACAAAAACAAAAACATAGGAAAATTGGGTGATATTTTGCTAACATAGAAGTGCAGTAAAACATAAAGATATTGCGGAAACAATTTCGCCGGAGCGTAGCTTGTCTGGAGCAAATTTTAGTTATTATGTGCCCACCTCATTACCCTGCCAGCATTACCGGGAGTTTTGCCAGTAGAAACAAAGAGAGATATAAAAGTAGTGTCGGCGCTCAAAAATATATTTATGAGGAATTTCTAAGGAAAGACATAATTATAAACCGCCCGTGCTTTATTATGAATTCAGAAACATTAATGACTTGAGTATTAATTGGAGATAAAGCGAAATAAATACAAATACCAAAGTTAAGAAAACTAAATATATAATTATTTTATTAAAGGCATAAAATTCTTTGAAGTTGCGCGCAGCTTAAAGACGTTAGCATTTTAGAGATAATAAATTTTATCCTGGGCACCCGCTAATTGCTAGCACACGCTAGAGGACCTTACTAAACTTTAAAAGTATTTCAAACGAATCCCTACGTTCACGCAAAAGCACCACATGCCTACAAATCTCGTACTACCGAAAATAACAACATAGAAGTATAGTTCTACAAACTACACAAGCTCAGAAATTACAGAGAAGATGCAAGCGAGCTGGTGAACTTTCAACATTGTACTCTGCTGGCATAAAAGTAGATGCTATTTAGAACTGTAAATTAATTACTGTACCAAAGGAAGCGTGCATAAAGAGCCCAAAATCAGCCTATAAGGTAACATTAATGTGATGCTTCGTACAGATTGTTATTACGTCACGTGATCGCAATTTTGACTTGGACTCCCCGGAAGTCTATGACGCTTCCGAAGAAAGCGATGAATAGGGACACAACAGTGTGACGCCAGACAGGAGAAAAAATGGCTGCTCCCACTGCCACTGTCTGGTAAATTAACCATCACCGCTCTCTTTCTTCGTTCTAGTCAGTATCATTTGCTGCCCGGGGAACATTTCCCCAATGGCGATTTTTCGCGTGGTTGCGTTTGGAAGTACGATGCTCTCCTCTTTAGCATTGACGAGGCAAGACGATTATTTTTCTCTTCGAGTTATTTGGCTGTCTGTGTATCACAAGTTAAGTAAACACATGCAGAAATTCTTGATGGGAGAGTCACCCGTTTTGTTGCTTTAGCGCTTTCCAGACACACTTCCAGACGCTGTACCCTAAGGGAAAACAATAGTAGACTAACTATTGCAAGAATAAAAAAAAACTCCGTACACACAGGACACATTGTTCCAACTTGGACATAACCACAACACTTTCAGGATGAGAGACGATGTTTGGCTGGGGAACTTAACATAATAATACGCCGCGCGGAGCACACCGAACGCGGAAGTGACGAAAAAGCGAAGAAAAATGCAATGCAGCTTCCGATCGTTAAAAAGAAAACAAAAGAAAAAAACAACTAAGCGGTTTTTTGAAGACGAGTTTACAATTTACAAAAAGACACAAAATACTGTCAAACAACGCCAGAACAATATTTCTTAGACAAACAATAAAGTAGCATACACTTTGAACACTGATTCTAGGTAAGAAAGAGAGGGTTTGTTGTAACTGATACGCAACGGATTACAGAGTTTTGTAGGCTTCTCCTTTAGTGTTCATTCGTCGTATACCATCTGATTTAAAATGTACACATTTAAAACTTTATGGTTATTGTTGAACCCACCGCAAGGAAAATTGCGGTGTCAACCTTAAAACAAAAGGGCCTTTAGAAAAACTTAGAAACGAGCATGAAAACATAAATAAAAAATATTTTGAATCGCGCTAAAAAAAAATTCTTGACTGGTGCTGATGTGGACAAAAAAAAATTTGAAACCCAGTCTGCCACTGCTCCACTTTTTAAAGAGCTTTTTAATTTTTTCTATTTTTTCATTTACAAATATAACCCGCCTTAATAAATTATTTACCCCCAATCGTTGACTCCTGAGACAAGATGGATTTGTCCTGCAACCGCGACTGACTGCCGACCAACGGCAAAGCGACAATCTGTCTCCCGTTCCTTTCCTCACCTTCACCCAATTCCCTCTCTCCCTATATCCCCATTTTTCCTGCCTCCTCTTCACTCTCTTTCCTCATTTGTCCGCCCTACCTACCTTCCCTCACCGAGGAGAGTGGCGCCCGGCAAAAGCCCCAAAAAAACAAACTCCCAAGTGTCTCTTGTCCGCTTTCGTCGCAAATCGCGTTTTCACTCCTGGACACGACTCCGAGTAGCTCGTTAATAGAACAGGCTTCATAAATCAAGACCGCCTCCTTCAACAGAGTCCCCGTTCCCCGACTCGGAAGCGAAAAAATCTGGAACACAATCACCGTTTGGAGACCCTTGAGTCTTAGCCCTTTCCAACATGTTTGTGTGTTCTCCTCTGCTCTAAGTCAAGCAACCCTCCTCCTGTCACAGCCGCTCTGGCCTCCAACCCTCCTCGTCGCTAATGAATGAGCAAATGAGTAACGTATTTGAAACGGCCGGCGCTCGTGCTCAATAAACCAGTAAAAATGCTATATATTTCTAAGTCAAATTACGTTACGCCACCTAATGAAACTAAAGTTAAATCGGCTTTAGACACTCTAATTCTATTTAGATAACGACTGGTAATTTAGTGTCATGGCGATAACACTGACATGCATTGGACACAGTTTTTGTTAAATTAGTTAAATTGTTCAATGAAGCAAGTAAAAATAATACTATTATTTCCTCTGAAACGCGAAGGTCTGCCCTTTATAAGACGGCAATTATTTCTTCATTAGTAACAGAATACGCCAATAAATATTACTTGTATTGCTTAAATACGTACACTATAAATAGTAACTCGTTGATTACACAAATACAGAATCTAGAAACTTTCGCTAGTTACATTTCATTTTTAGATTTTTCCCAAATTTTGGTTGAAGCAACTACCTCCGCTGAAAAAAATGCTCAAAGGAAAAACCTCAAAGTACAACTTAGGAACGGATCGCGCTATAATATAATTTTTTTTAATTGAAGAGACATAGCTTTATTACCATTTCCTGTGCAAATCAGATTAAGGCCAATTTTGAAATGCTTTTCTTTTATGGTCACACCTCGAATATCCGCTTGAAAATAAAATGGGAATATTTATAACTTTCCTAAACGGCCAACAACCTTGGTTCGTCCAACATCTCTTCATAAAAATTGATCATTTGTGGGATCTTTTAGAGTTGAGGAAATACGGCCAGCGCATATACAACTAAAGGGGTTTCTGTTTATGCGAACAGTTGACCGAGGAATCACACAAATATCGATATATACTTGACGCTCTTTAGCTGTTGCGCGGTGAACATAGCAACGGCAAATAAGAGCGTACGAAGAGCAGCTGTTAAGATCCGTCTAAACTATTTCAGTGGCAAATTGGGCTGTGTCGACTGGAATTTGTAGCCCCATAAAATATCTATTATAGCCGTGTAGGCACTCGCGGGACCCTGATACACACTTCAGAGAAGCGATTGGGAGAATCAATGAAACCATGCAGAGTTTTTAAAATAAACAACAAGTCTGATTTCCCCGACGTTGATGCAAACTAAGTAAGTAAGACCAGGCGGATTTTTCGGTCGCGCACCAGTCACTTAGCTGTGTTAGGAGATTTTTTGTTTGTCCCTTGTCCCTCTTGTTCCCCTCTCCAGGGATTATTTTCGTCAAGTAAGTTCGCGTGTGTCCGCGCAGCCTTGTAGTTCTGGTGATGCTTGTTCTCATTCAGATAGTGATATTCAAATATAGTTATTCATTTTCTTCGCATGTGTCTATCCTTATAGTGTTTGCTCTTCAGATGCCGTTCCACGCAACCGATGCGTGTACTAACTGGGAACGACTCAAGAAAACAATAAAGTGCCAGAAATGCTGTTAGCTAAATTCCCTCGTTAGGCGACATGCGATTCAAAAAGTTCGCTAAGAGGGCCTGATCTATTTTTTTACGCGGTCATCAAATCGTAGATATGAATCAAATGTAAAGCCGGAGATCCCTTAAAGGGTAACTGCAAAGAAAAAAAAGTTTTTTTTAAACAGCCTAATTGGGACACATGTCAAAAAACATAATTTCCGCCAGAAAAATTTACAGCAATATTTTTGTGCGTGAGACTGATTTTAGTTTGCGGCTAGTTCGTCCGTCTTAAATCGCGCGCCACGAGTTAGATTTCATGACGTCAATCCAATCGGCTGGTATACTTCTCATTGGCTGTGGGTTTGATTATATGCCGCCCAAAAGGAAATATGCCGCTGAAAATGAAATTTGCAATATAACAAAGGTTTAACAACCAAGATATAAGCTGTCAATCAAACTCTTAGCCAATGAGAAGTATACCAGCCGATTGGGATTGGCGTCACCAAACTCCAACTTCGTGGCGCGCGATTTAAAACAAGTGAAATAGCCGCAAGCCAAGATCAGTCTCAACAACAAATATTGCTGTAAAATTTTTTGTTTTCTGGCGGAAAATTTGTTTTGATTTGCTCGTCCCAATTAGGCTATTTAAAAAAGTTTTTTTTTAAATAGCCTAATCGGGACAAGCATGTCAAAAACAATTTTAAAAATATGAATGCAAAATGACACCAGAAAATTTATTGAGAAGCATAAAAAATTAGAGCGAACATAAAACAGAGCCTTAGCGCACGGCTGAATCTATTTTGTAAGTCGTTGAATTTATATGGTTAATTCGAACGGAACCTTCTCTGTCCAGTAGCTAGCTCCTAAACCATTCAAGCACCCGTCTACATACACCATAGTGAGGAAGCTTAGATATAATTATACGATGGTCGACCAGGTCAAAAGCCTTATTTAAATCTAAATAAACAACATCGAGTTGACCTCGTTCACATAAAACTCGAGAGCCCGTTGATGTAAAAGAGACCACGTTAGTGGTCGTTGACCCGTCAGAAAGAAAGACGTGTTAGCTAGAAAATTAGTATACTTTGAAATGAAAATGATAAGTACCTGTGAACCACATTTTCAAAAAGCTGTGAAAGCAAGCATAGGAGAAAGTTGGGCCTATAATGTGATGCATCCCTGCCTCTTCATTACTTATGAACTCTAGTGATCACCGCAAGTTTCCATAATACTGGAAATACACGTGACTTAATTGAGTTATTAAATATGTTCCACAGTATATGAGTAAATATTTCACTGTAGGTCTTAATTATGGCTGGTGGTATTTCGTGATGTCCGGTTGACAGCTTCGGCTTCATATTTTTATTCCACTCCAGTATAGCGTCTTCACAAATCGTGACCGAGTGGAAGCATATTGCCAAGCCCCGGGAAGTAATCCTACAGGAGGGACTTATTCGATCTCTTTTTACTGACTTGAAGTGATCAGCAAAGCAATAAGTCGTGCTCTTTCCGGGACATGTTTCAAGGGTAATGACTTTTTGTCTGTCCGCTTGTGAAACGTAATCCTCGTTCTGCAAAAAGATTTTAAGATCGCGGGTTGAATCCGTCTCAGCCGTTTCCCGGTGTGCCTGGCGATCGGGATTTAGTATTTGATTGCATCTTTTCCTGCAGTGTTTGGATTCAAGTTTTAATCTTAGGAGACCACGTTTCTTAAACTTACGATGGAGGGCTGATTGTATTTTTAAAGGGGTTCTCAGCTCAGAAGAGAACCAGTAAGAGGAATTTAGTTCTGTGATTTGTCTTCATCGGAAAATAAACTGTCCATACCGCCCTAAATTATGTTGGTGAATTCGGTGACCTGGGCCTCTGAACTCGTGAAACACAAAGCTGGGGCCGAAGTTGACGGAGCGCACCGATTGGCCTATCACAACGATGACTTCGCGCTTTTTTTCGCCAACGTCCAATCGGCGCGCTCCGCGAACTTTCGGCTCTAAATTGTGTGTTTGACGAGTCTAGACCCCTGGTAAATACGTCGTGAAATCGTAAAGTTGCCTTCCAATCATCTTTCAAAACATGATAATATAGACCAGTAAGTATGTCGCGAAAATTTGCAACCGTTGTGCGAGATGAAATTATTAGAGTTGGTGCTATTTAAGACACGAAAATTGGGAAAGCTACTTCTAGCGTGGGATTATTACTTATCTATGAGTACAACTGATACCTTACACTGAGTCACACTTGAATTATCTATCTATCTATGAGTTATCTAATAATATTAGTAATAATTTTTTCTTTGAACCTCTTGGTCCACGGGTGGGAAAGCAAGATCTAAAAAAACTTTACCGACTAGGTCCCATACCCTTGTACATTGCTCAGCAGTGCAGTGTAGTAGAATACAAAACGACAAAAAGGAAAAACAACAACAGAAACAGGTACATAAACATTTTAAGACCACATTTCTATACATAAGATAGCTCTATTTAGGAAAGAAAACAGCAATAATACAAATAATAATAAGTGCAACAAATAATGGTCAGTACTCTAATACGCAAGGATCTGAAACCTAAAACTCATAATTAATAATATATTTAGACATCATTAATATAAATTCGTATTAGCGCACAATGTAAAATATAATTAAAGGTAAATGCAGGATGTGAACACAGCTTATAGAGCTATTCTAACATACGATTGAACTGTGCAAGAATACGAACAAGCACTCAGTTACATGGCATCCAGAAGGAGGTAAAATTTGGCGTTACATGTTAGTCTTAAAATTCTGAAGTGAAGTAGCATTTTTAATAACTCGGTTGCTTTCGAGTGTTTGTTTAAAAGTTCCATGTTTTATAGGATAACCAATCCATTATTGGTTCGTATTCTTGGATTAACGTAAAACCTTATCGCTTAGATGATATTGAGTTAGTTTCCGGCGGTAGATTTTTAAAAATGCGTTCGGATCATTGCTATATCTTGCTATATATTGACACCAAGACCTTTCAGGAACAAAAGTTGTTCAACATTTAAAAGCTCTGTATTTAGCAAAATATGGGACTGTGTGATCGCTATAATAGAAGGTTCTCAATGCAGCGAACTGTCTTCTTCCTGCAAAACAAACAGCCTTTCTAAATTAATTTTAGTAGTACCCCAGATCATTAGTGCAGTAATGAAGATATGATTGCACGAGGTTGTAGTTGAGCTGACACTTAAGCCAACATGGAAGAACATGCTTGAGCCTATGTAAGATGCCAATCGATTGGTGTATATTAGAATAAACATGATTTACATGATTTGTCCAGGTTAGGCTCTTAATCGAACTGACACACACAGGAATTTAGTTGAGGACACTCGTTAAACCTTTGAACGATTGAACTGTATTGTGAATTGATTACAAAGTAGCTTATTCTTCTATGTGGTTTAAAATCATATATTTGTATTTTTTAATGTTTAGTTGAATCTGATTGGTTTCTAAAGAGTCCTAGTTCCTGCAGCCACATATTTGATAATGCTCTCTATAAAACTAATATCTTTACTCGCATAAACGCATTCGCATCGTCTGCAGTAAAGTGTAATATTTGGTGTAACAGGTACGTTTACTATGTCAGTTAATATATGAAAGAAATAGTAATGGTCCCAGAATAGATCCTTGAAGTATGCCATATTTTATTTCTCTCACTTCCGACTCAAATGCATTGATGTTTACTAATTGTGACCTGTCGGATAAATAACTAGTAAAAAGTCACAAGCTGTATCCCTTACACCATAGCGCAAAGTTTATTCAAGAGAGCATTTAGTGTTTAATAGAATCAAATGCCTTCATGAAGTTTCGGAAAGTTCCTACAGGGTATAGCTGAGTGTCAAAAATTATTAATATGGTATCTTTATATTTAGCAGGGCCATTTCTGTTGACTTTGTTTTATGAAAACCATACTAGTTGCTTTGCAACTACGCTTCTTGCTCCAAGACAATGAAGTGAACCGGACACTGATCAGATGTTCTAATAGATTAGAGAATAAAGCGCAACGCTGAAATTGACGTGCATAGTTGCTTACATCGTCACGCGGGCCAGATTTATGTATGACGCAAACACTGGTGAGTTTAATCTTCTTGAAGAATATGCTTGTAGATGAAGAAATGTTGCAGATATGTGCCAAGGGAAGACTTATGAAGCGGAAACTGCTTTGATAGGCGCTGCTCTGACTACGCAATATGCGGCTGCTGTAGTAATTTATAAAGTAACAAGAAATTTTGTTATTTTGACTACGGTCACAGGTGAACGAAAAATTGAACTCGATGGTATAATGGCAGACATATAAGTATCAAATCTTCTGCTGGATGAATATCAACTGGGGACGCGTCACAGGTAATAAAATGCGCATTAAACTAGTCAGCCAAAAAGGAATTAGATGTACAAAACATCATCAGTCGTATGCTTAGTAGGAAGCATATTGCGAAGACAAGATATAGCGCTCCCCAGGTTGTTCTATATTTTTGAGGGATCAGTATATATTGAAGAAAATTTGTTCCCGTAGTACTGTGTACGAGCTTTACAGGTATCTCATTTAATTAATTTCCGTGTATTTTTTATTCACATCTAAGATCTTTATCTTTCGTTTTAATAGATGCATCAAACATTTAATTTCTAAGGTTAGTTATTACAGTATATTTGTTTAGTTATCCAAGGTTTTAACATATTCGAGCCTTGTTTACAATTTCTAATTGAGAACGCTCCACCATAACACTCTTTGATACCAGTTACAAATATGTCATAACCTGTACTAGGATTTTTCTCACAGTATACATCATCCCAAATTGCATTGAATATAATTTTGTAAAAGTTACTTATCTTTGCGCGAATTATAGGCCTTATAGAGCAGTTGCAGATGACAGAAGTGAAGGTGTTGTTTTTCGCCAAGAAGGAAGAAAGCTAAACATTGCTAAGTGATAGCTTGTATAGTATGAAAATATATTCCACAAACTGTTTCACTTTGCGTGTAGCTAGTTATACACAAATAGATTAGAGTCGTGCTACCTAAGTTATTTTTTGAAGCAGTAATTACATTGGTAAACCGCAACAATTTAATAAAGCCAAGAAACTGTCGACACGAGGAATGCAGAAACAGATATATTGATTTTTAAAACACCTATTAGTATGAATGTTAAACCTAAGTTAATAGTATACTGAAAAAGTTTTCTCCGCAATTTATGATTTCCCATACTGTCCCCAAACGTGAATGGTATTAGCAGCAACTATCAATCCTTCGCATGTTGCAACAGTTGATTCAGTAATGACGCTTACCACTGACTGTTTAAATGACATGATAACGAGTGTCTTCAGAAATATACACTGAGACGCACCCCTCCTTTTAAGTTTGACCTAAAATTTTCTTTACTCTTATAACCTAGAAACGTTACTTTGTCACCATCACTATACTGCCCAGTTTCTTTCAGTCAAAATATTGTCACAAATAAAAACATAAACCTCTCTTAATAAAACTTAGAATGAACGTATAATGCGGCGAACGTGCACAGAAACACAAAAAAGTAACAAAATATACTTTTACGGCGACGGAAGGACGACTCCCTCAAGCAGCCACGCGAAGGTCACTTTTGTAAGTGAGTGCGTATCTAAAAGTTTCGAGCTCGAACAAACAAGATCCTCAAGTCATCTAGAAAACTCTAGTCATGCAAAAAAAAAAAGAAAAAGACAAGCGCTGGCGAGGATTACACCCCAGCCAGTGGAGTGGAGTCGAGCACTATGCTGACTCAGCCATTCGCAAGCAGCAATTTCAAAGTGAAAACCTAAAGTGCTATCAAACGTAACATTTTCATCCTGTTTATTTTTGATACTTGTGACGTTCAAGTAAAAAGACCAAGATCTTTTTTTTAGGAATGATCTTGGTTGCAATACAAACACTCATATGTCGTGTCAGTCATTTCAGATTGTTTTGTCGAGATCACTCTGAAATACAATTTTCTTGGCGCGGTCTCCTCCACTTTTCGCATGAAGATATTGCCGTTCAGTTTGCCATGCAAACTTGTATCCCCTTTCCTTTGCCTCTGCTATCAGGTTTTTATTTCCTTCAATACAACACAACGGGATACAACTATTTTGGTTGATTTTTTATTCGCGCTAACGTCGCCATTGTAGCTGCAAACGTCGCTTCGCTCTTAGACAACGGTGCCGTATGGTGCGATGTCGACGTTTCGCGGCACGGGGATCGAGAAGAGGTTCGGTTCGTCCTCGCTGTTGTCCGCTCGTTGTCTCCTCCGTGTGGACGCGCTTGGGAGGGCGGACGATCCGCGGACATTGTCGTCACGTGATCACTACGTCCGCGGATCAGTCCGTCGTGGGAATCGGCCATTACCGGTAGAGAGAAGCGGACAAGTTTGCTGCACCGAAGGCGAACTGATGCGACACTTCCGAGACAACCAACCCGCAGGGACAAATTTTCGGCGTCACATAAAGGAGTCCAATCCGGGAGCTGAGTGAACACGAGTGCCGCGTCATCGTTCGACTTGCATTCGTGTTCCCTCCAATTGAACACGAGCCTCGGTCGAACGGCTGATGCATGCTGTCATGTCCAATTTGTGCTCCGCGTTCACCTTCTCCATAGGTGCGGACAAAAGTTCATTCGACAATGACGCCCCGAATATCGGGACAAGCAGTCGGCTTCCAAAAGTAGATTCACACAACGAACCGATCCGCGCACGGATCAATTACTTGACACACGCCCGCGGATCGTCGGTCTCCCCAGTGCACATACACGTATAGGAGACAACGAGGAGACGAGAGTGAGGATGGATCAAACCTATTGGAGACACCACAATGCTGCGAAACGCCAACATCGCTATCTGGTACAGTTGTCCACGAGCAAAATCGACGTTTATAGCAACGGGCACAGTGCTATCACCTCATCTAAAGAAAGAAAAGAAAATCAATGTGCGCCATTGTAACGTGCCAAGCGGCAACGAATAACGTGATAGAAGCTGGGCGCGAAGGCGCCAACGCATAGCGCAAGCGTGGTCCTGCTCGGTGAGCCTCGGCGTAAGAGCAACAGAGTCCTGGGCTCGAAGAGGGTTGTTTGCTGATGTCTTCGGGGACCGCGCTCTAGCGCACAACACAGCAGTACACCATAGCCGAAGAAAAAGGTCTTGCTGCAGGAGAGACTGAATAGACCTGCAGGAACAATCACGGCGGGCTAGACGTAGTTTTGACAGAAGCTTCTTGACATGAATCTGGAGGACTACGGGGAGCCTGTAGCGCATCAGCCGGGCCAAGTTCCTGGAGCTTTCTTCACTGAAATGGTGCATAGGTCTTGTGTCGTGACATCATCTGACGTGGCAACACTTTTTTCGCTATATTTAGCGAGAACTTATATTGTGTTTGGATCACGTATGTATATTTTTCCGCTAAATATAAATTAAGCAGGAAACGGACGAACTGGCAGGTTAAGAGGGAACGACGCTGTAAAGGGATAAAAAAAGTTTCAACTCTTAAAATAGATTTATTGGCGTTTTATGCTGCAAAAAAAAAAACTCAGGCTATGAATGATGCCCAAAGTCTTTATGGGAAGGTACCACACCGGATTGAAACCCTACATCCTGTGGTTTGAAGTCAAAATCAAACAATGATTAAAAGAGAAAAATAACAACAAAAAAAAACAAGAGATTAATTTGGGTAGCAGTATCGACATCAGCCGAAATCGAAGTAAAAATGTTGACTACCAAACTAATTTTACTTCTGTGCTACATCACAATCAGTGTCTTTTTTTTTTTTTACCTGTCGTCAGAATATGCAATCTCAGCTGTCGAAATTCAGACAACTAAATTCAACTCCACGATCTTCAATGGAGAAGATTATGCTTTCCAGAATACGCCATGCCAGACACTAAGAGAAGAAAGCCTGGCCGAGAAAGTGGAATCCGTTTTCATACCACCTTCTTCGGAGATTTTTAATACGGCACGAGCCCCACCTGATTTTATTGATTGAAGGCAATTCAAGTTGTGCAAACGCGCGCACTCTTTCTAGGGATTATCTTCAAACCTTTCCGGACTCTCTTGGTACAGCCCCCGTCGCAGCATTTTGACGAGAAGGCAGGTTTTCTGTCTGGTTCTTCCAAATGATCACCGGAATGCATGTCTCCTTTGGCGGCCCTGCTGCCCACCGCCCCAGACCGGAAGTGCGCCCGACGCGCCACCACCGCGGCGTGACGTAGGAGAGTTGAGTTCGTGTATAGTCG
>JAZHYW010049144.1:0-54101 GCA_037355805.1 Ixodes ricinus | reverse complement strand
CAGGTTGATGTCCAAAATCCAACTGGGCATTTATTCTAATCCCCTCGCGCTTCGAACTTCTTTTCTTTCTCTAGAGATGTCTTAGTGGCGCGTGGCCACAGGATTCCCCCAGGAATCAAGGCTAGTAGGCTTGTATTCTGAAAAAGAGAGGACAGTTCTGTCGAAGGTACTGCGAGGGTGTTTGGCGCATGGTGTTTGGTGGGAATCCAAGTCGTGGGCTGTGAACGATGGAGTCCCAAAGTTGCGGGCTGAAGAAGCGATGCTATAAACACCACGAAACCTGCTTGATGGGTCGACCAGGAAAATGTGGTACACTGCTGGGGAGTGTGGGGCCAGCGCTGTCCATAAACGCAGGTTTTATGCGGTCGGCCGCTACAACTTCTTCGCGACCGTTGATGTCCAGCGTGAATGTTTTGGAAGTCCGCGTCAGAACTTTGTAGGGGCCGTTGTACGGTGGAGTGAGGCCCTTCTTGATTCCTTCCTTGCGTAAGAATGCATGGGTACAAGTCGTCAGGTTTTGGCTGGTGAAAACCTTTGGATGAGCTGGTTGGCGTGGTGGCACAGGTTGCAGGCGACGAATGAAGTTTCGTAAGTCATCGAGATAGTGGTGAGGGGTAGGGGCGTTGCCGTGGTCCGGTGTGGGAATAAAGAACTCGCCCGGTAGACGTAATGGTGAGCCATACACCAGCTCTGCTGATGTAGAGTTGAGGTCCTCTTTGAATGAAGAGCGTAGACCTAGGAGCACCATAGGTATGTGGTCTACCCAGTTAGCTCGGCCTTCACGTGCTACGATGGCGGTTTTGAGCTGCCGATGTAGGCGTTCCACCATGCCGTTGGCAGAGGGGTGGTAGGCCGTTGTATGGATGTGGCGAGTTCCTAGCAACTGTGTTAATGATGAGAATAAAGCGGACTGGAACTGTTGACCTCTGTCTGTTGTGACAATGGATGGACACCCGAAACGGCTGACCCATATGTTAACAAAGGTCGCCGCCACTGTCTGGGCCGTAATGTCTGGAATTGGCGCTGCTTCCGGCCAACGAGTGTAGCGGTCGACACATGTTAGAATGTAGGTGAAACCTCGGGATGGAGGAAGAGGACCCACAATGTCAACGTGGATATGATCGAAGCGGGCACCTGGGGTGCGAAATGGCATCAGAGGTGTGTTGGTATGTCGAGTAATTTTTGATCGCTGGCACGAGAGGCACTGTTTAGTCCAATCTCGAACGTCAGTGTTCATCCGTGGCCACACGTAACGTGCACCAATGAGGCGTTGCGTAGCTCGAACGCCCGGGTGGCTGAGGCCATGGAGTTGTTCGAAAATTTGTCGACGTAATTTGGGAGGAATGTAGGGTCGGTTGGTCCCCATGGATATGTCGCAGATGACTTTTGTGGGATACTGTGGGAAGAGTATCTCTTTCAGCTGCAAAGACGTGGACGTGTCTCGGAGATGCTGAAGTTCAGAGTCTTCCTCTTGTGCTGCAATCAGTGTCTCCAGGTCGAGGTCTACACAGGGCGAGGACATAGCCCCGACACGTGACAGGGCATCAGCCGCTGCGTTATCTTGTCCTTTGATATGACGGAGGTCGACGGTATACTCTGAGATGAAAGCTAGGTGTCGAATTTCCCGTGCAGAATAGCCGTTGTGGTTACCTTTAAAAGCAAACGTCAGCGGCTTGTGGTCAGTTAGGACATAGAACTGTCTTCCTTCGAGAAAGTATCGGTAATGCCTCACAGTCAGGTATATGGCTAGCAGCTCTCGCCCGAATGTACTGTAGCGGGTTTCTGCTGGTTTTAACTTCTGGGAGAAAAAACCTATGGGCTTCCAGTCGCGGTCCAGATATTGCTGTAGCACCGCGCCTACAGCAGTGTCTGACGCATCAGTTATAACGCGAGTTTTAGCGTCTGGCCGCGGATGAACGAGAAGCGTCGCACTTGCCAGAGCGTCCCTTACCGATGAAAATGCTGATTCAGCGTGTTCGCTCCATGGTAGTGGCGCTTGGGGGCCCTTTGTGGTCTTTAGAAGATCCGTTAGTGGTTGCAGGAGGCCGGCGCAGTTAGGTATAAACCTGCGGTGGAAGTTGACTAGGCCCAGAAATTCCTGGAGTTTTCGGAGAGAAGTGGGGCGAGGAAATTCACGGATTGCCTTAACTTTTTCTGGAAGAGGCAAGATTCCTTGGGGCGTGACGCGGTGACCTAAGAATTCCAAGTCGTTGACCCCGAATTGGCATTTGCTCGGGTTGACGACAATGCCTGCTTTTGAAGTCGATCGAAAAGCAGGTGGAGGTGTCGTTCGTGCTCAGTCGGGGTAGTACTGGCTACGAGGATGTCGTCGACATAGGCGAGTATGAAATGGAGCCCTCTGGTGACTTCGTCAATGAACCTTTGAAATGTCTGCGCCGAATTCCTCAGACCGAAGGGCATTCTGATATACTCGAAAAGGCCAAATGGGGTGGTGATAGCTGTTTTGGGGATATCGCTGGGCGCCACAGGAATTTGATGGTATGCCTTGACTAAGTCTATCTTGGAATAAATCATGGTTCCAGAAAGGTTAGCAGAAAAATCCTGTATATGTGGGAGAGGATATCGGTCAGGCACTGTGGAAGCATTGAGTGCCCGATAGTCTCCGCACGGGCGCCAGTCATTTGGATCCTTTTTGGGACCATGTGAAGTGGTGATGCCCAGTTGCTAGAAGATGGCCGGATGATACCTAACTGTAACATGTGTTCAAACTCTCTCCTCGCAATCTGCAGACGCTCACCAGCAAGTCGACGAGGTCGCGCAGACACGGGCGCACCTGTGGTGGTTATATGGTGCATGACTCCATGTTTTACAGGAGACTCCATGTTACATGGTTTTGTGATAGATGGGAACTGGGCAAGGATGGCTTCATACGATGATGGAGTCGAATAACGTCGCATTGGGGAAACTGTCAGGTTAGATATGATGCCCTGAACAGACAACGTTGTGGTGGCATCAGTCAGTGTGCGGCTGCTAATGTTGACTGTAATTCCGAATTGATCCAGGAAATCAGCGCCTATAATGGCCTGTTGTAGGTCCGCGATGACGAATACCCATCTGAACGTCCGCCTGAGCCCAATGTTAATAGTCAGGGAACGTTGACCGTATGTGGCTATTGCGGAGCTGTTGACTGCCCGAAGAGACGGTCTAGTCGGTTGCAGCTTGCGGTCAGCAGGGGAAGCAGGTAACACGCTAACCTCCGCGCCAGTATCCACGAGAAATAGGATGCCTGAGAGGGTGTCGCGAACATAGAACAGGCGGCTGCTGGGCTGGCCGGGATCACTCGCCGCCGTTAGTGTCGGGCCTCGGCATTTCCCGTCCATGAACAGGGGTGGGTGCAGCGTCTTGCTTGGTCACCAAAGGTGCGATGGTACCAGCAGATGGACCGGCCACCGGAGTTGGTAGTGCGGCGAGAGGGCGATCGGCCACGTGAAGAACTGCGCGGCCTTGATCGATCTGGTCGGTCCTGGGCAGGTCCGAAGGCGGCAATGGCAGCAGCCAACTGCTCAATTTTTGATTCAATTTTGGCGGCGGCCGTTTCCCACGATTGTGAAGCAGGTGTTGTGACTGCACGAACAGCCGGAGCAGAGTAGTCAGCGGTTCGGTCTGCTAGTATCGCGAGACGATCCAGTGACATGTCGTCTGCAGCGGCTAGGATCATTCTCATGCCTTCTGGTAGCTTTTGTAAGAAGAGCTCACGCAGAATTGCGTCATGACCGTCGTGGTTATGCGAGCCGAGTAGTTGACGCATCTGATGGAGGAGCTGCGACGGCTGGCGATCACCAAGCTCTTGTGCGGTCAGCAGCTGTTGGATCCGTGAGCGCTCTGTTGCCATTGTCCGAGTCAGGAGGACAGATTTTAGATGGTCGTACGCGTTGTCGGATGGTGTTTGCGACAGCACGTCGTCTATTTCGTCTGCAACCTGGGGTGGTAGGCTGGCGACGACATGGTAAAAACGGGCTATCTGCGTAGTGATTTTTCGCAGATGGAAGTGCGCCTCCACCTGGGTAAACCAAACCTGAGGGTTTTTTGGCCAGAATGGTGGTAACCGCAGAGGCAGAGTTCCGGTCACTGCAGTCCCGGTTGCTTCGTCAATGTCGCCGTGTGGTTGAAGGATGGGTGGACCGGTGTTGCCAAGTTGGCGGCCGGTCGTGCCGCTAGTGCCCGGTTGTCCTTCATCGGTCATGATAGAGTAGTTCGGTTGATCACGTCCGGGTCACCAAATCTATAGAGACGTCCGATCAGGTTGATGTCCAAAATCCAACTGGGCATTTATTCTAATCCCCTCGCGCTTCGAACTTCTTTTCTTTCTCTAGAGATGTCTTAGTGGCGCGTGGCCACGGCTTACATCTTTATCCCGTAATCGTGATTTCGGTGGCGCGTACATGTAGTGTACGTATATGACAGCCAATCTCTTTAAAATACACCAACTATTTCTTTGTAGTGCAAGTAGATGTCATATGTAGGACTTTTTAGAAAAAAGTTTTTATAATTCAATTTTTTCTCCGGCCATGCGTAGCGCGCGTGTAGTACGAAGCCATGCAATTACAATTGTCTTCGTTGGATATCCTGGATGGCAGCATCTCAACAATACAATTAGAACTGAAACGGCCAAAATGTCTTGAAAGTAAACATTTGGGGGAAATTTCTCCGGCTGGAAAAACAATGACAGAAAGACGACAATCAACCAAATTTTAAAAAATGTCGCGCTTCGATGTGTGCGCGCGCGAGGTTACTGCCGCACTTTCTCGCGTACAGTTAAAAAAACACTAAAGTGCTTTTGAAAACAAAAATTAGGTTGTGTGTATGTTTATGCAGCCTAGAACTTTGTCTGCGTCAACGGGCGACCAGTCCCCAGCTGTAGATGAGAAATTTAGCCAGTGCAATACAACCACTAGTCTGTGGTCTTTAACGTGCACCGCGCAGTAGCGATACACGACCGCACGCCGGTACGATGCTCATCCAGATCGAAACGGGCAAAGGTGGGTATCGAACACAGGATCCTGGGTTCTGCAACGCGAGCTTTCGCTCCACGTGCTCCGAGCGGAAGTGCTTTTGAGATCCTCTCTTTACTGCCATAACTCAATCTACAAGCTCTAAGCATCCTAAAAAACCCGAAGCTACATTCATGCGCGACCAATTTGCATATTAAAAAGGTGATAAGAGATCCCGACACTAACCGTTGGCGCAGAACGACAGATGGCGCTACCGAACCTGCTGAATTAGAGCCCCTAAATCCTGGGAAAAGTGGCGCCATCTATTGTTGTGGAAATGCTCGAGACACGTGCCGCGCGCCACTTCTGGGAAGAACATGGCGTCTGAAATCTAGCTCAGTGCTGCGCTGTGCCGTCATGATCTTCCTAAGGGCTGCACGTTGCACGTGTCTCGTACATCGACGCACCCTGCGCTACTTTTGAAACATGAAGGTGTTTTATACTGAATGTGGTCGAACAACGGACGATGCTTGTCAGCCACTCGCGAGCGATGGGTTTCCGCGTGGACGAGTGGGACTGGTCGGCTGCTTGTCTACGCGGAAACCCATTGCTCGCGAGTGGTTGACCAGCGCCGTCCGTCGTTGGAAAATATTCAGCAAGGTTCGGTAGCGCCATCTGTCGTTTTGCGCCAACGGTAAGTGTTATCGCAATCTTTTAACACTTTTATTAATATGCAAATCGGTCGGGCATGAATGTAATTTCGTTTTTTTAGGATGCTTAGAGCTCGTCGATAGAGTTATGACCATAAAACGAGGATCTCAAAGAGCACTTCAGAGCCACATTTACTAGTTCCGAAATGCCTAGCAACATTACTGAGGTAACATCAATTAAACGACATTTGTAATATGAGTATTTCGAAGCAAGACTAGTCTATCTGTCGAGTCTCGTGTGGCCAGTATGCTGCAGCGGAATGCCACTGCCATTGACCCATTGACCTTCTGCGAAAATTCCCAAAGGCCGTACGTCTCGTATTGGTATTTATTTGCGCACGTGAGCGCAAGCGCCACAGAAAGGCGTGTAGCCCGTACCATAATGCCTGTGAGACCACGTGACTCTGAAGAGAGCGAGAGAGAGTAGAGCAATTGCTCGCCTGCCCGCCTGCCCTCGCCCGGGTTTCCTCCGTCGTCCTCTATACAACAGGGTTCTGTACATACTGTTGTATACTGTTTCTGTGATTCCGTTCGGCGCCGCGGATGGCGCCACACGTTGTGCAATAGGTCGACGAGAGTGCACCAACACGCGGCTCTGACGTCATGCCGCTGCGGTGGCGCTGCTGTCGGTATGGCGCATGCGCATACACTTTTTTTTTAATTGGGTTTTATAAAAATACATGCATACCTCTGACTCAGGACTTGTTGCGCTGCTGCCGTTCGACGGTTGGCTTTGCCTTGGGACAAGCGCCGTCTCGGTGCCGCCAACTACTTCCACGCACGGAGTCTCAGACAAATCTGCTGGTGGGCCCTTTGGGGTCTTCGAGGTTACCTTGGCACCCTCAGAAGTAACACCCTGGTCACCTTGGGCCTCCCGTCTGTTCTCCTGTTCGGTCTTGTTTTCTTTATTCTGAGCGATACATCATACATGATAAGACCAAATGGCCTACCTGTGTTAAAAAAATATCAAGCCCTTGCCACTAACATATCTGGCCTCACGTTGGGCGCCAAAAAGAACTACTTCCGACGCTCTCTCCGTCTCTTCAACTACTAAACAGTATTAACAGTTTGAACATGACAGGACCATTACCTCTTTACCTCTTTCGATCGTTTGACGGCCGGAAGTCTTAGGTGTGCCGCTTAAAACGCTATTTTGTTTCTTCACAAAATAAGACATGAAAAGTAAGAACATTTTTCTTCCCCGCATCGTGTTCTAGTATGGGAAGCTTCAGCCAACTCACTTCTATGCCTTCCCTGGCTCAATAGCCTGTGGTTAAGAAAACATTATTAATTAAACATGCCAAGGCCTGCAACAAAAGCACCGCGTTATGAAAACAAATTAAACAAATATTTTGCCACCAGTGATAGTGGCTTATTCGTGAACTCTTTTGTATACGGTACAGATATCCGAGACTGTACGGTTCATGGAACAAAATGTTGATTATCACCAGTTCAAGTGTAACCCCCTGCTTCAAAATCAGAGCTCGGCCTGCACTTTCCCCAGCAAATGGGGTCAGGCTTGAAGACTGCGATGTCACAAACTAACTTAAATGTGAAACAGAAACGACCCCATGAATCAGACGCTCTACGGCTAGAAAGCAGACATGCGAGCCGTTCACGTCAAATCCACGGGGTTCGCAAACCATCGTGGATTGGAAGTGCAGTGCAAACTCACGTTGAACTTGCAAACATCACGCTAGTGCGCACGGCCTTTGGCTTCAAGTCAGATAGAAGGTTGCCATCTTCCTCGACGTCACGTCCTGATGGGATTATATTGTCTCGAATGACAGACGATGAGGCAGGCGAAAACGGAAAGAACTAAAGATTTAATGGGGGCGAACCTATGCCAGAAACGAAAAAGAGAAGAACAGACGTCGATAAAAGCAGCGAGCGTCGGCAGCGGCAGCAGCAAGCGACGGTCTGTCGGAGTAACAGCTGGCTATCGCGAAAAGAATCAGCGAATGAATCGGCAATACAGCGCTCGGCTACTTATCTATAGTCGGTGACAGGTCAAGAATGAAGTGGAAGCTCCTCCCACCCCTTACCACTTCAGCGGAGCAAACGGTGGAGAGAAGGTCGCCTCCTCTCCACCATTCGCTCCGCTAAAGTGGAAAGAGGTGGGAGGAGCTCCCACTCGTTCTTGACCTGTCACCGACTATAGTATGTTCGTCATCTCGAATATTCGACCAGACCTAGAATGTTCGGGAGAGAGCTAGGGCGAGGCTGACTAGACAAGGTCATTTTGGCCTCCTTACCGTTTACGCTCGGGGTAAGAGTATACGTGAACCTTCTACAACGGAGAGGCAAGCGTATCTTCTCGATCAAGCACGCGGCAATATGGTACCTCGACCGCAATATTAGGCCCTGAATTTCTGCGTCCGAGTAAGCATGCCCTCGACAGCCGCCTTGACACATCACCCGAACGGACACCGCCAAGATCAGGGGTAACTTGACGGGCATATTAAGAAAAAGCCACGAAAATTTACAGTTGTAAAGTGAAGAGCCGCAGTAAAAAGGGGACGTGGCACTTTCCTAAAATTGTGCTTTAGTTCTCAACTGGTGACTACAGCGCATTTCACTCATTGTGAGTCCCAATTCGTAAAACAAGGACCTTGTCCAATGAGCGCATGATGGTGCGTACAAAGCTGATAAAACGCAAGCTGCCATTTTTCTATATGTTATTCCTTTTTTTTAATTTTGTGTGGGGAGGGGGCGGGGTAGGTTTACGGTTTACCAGGAAGCCACAAGCCGCGCTTGGACCCCCGAAGAGGCGCATCAGGATCGCGAGCCGTGGTTTGGGCATCCCTGACCTAGATAATAAGACAGTTAAGATCTGTCCATGCCTGCCCTCAACCTCGTTGAAACATGAATAATAATATTATTATAACTTTATTTTCCATCAAATGATGAAAAGGGGACCGGAAAAAAAGCTGTCAAACTACTTATATGACATCTTTGAAGAAACCACCGACGCTGTGCTGGCCCTGAAATGGTGCGTGCGCCATGTCCCTTCCTCTAGTCTTTTGCAGGTTCAGAATAGCAGGACAAACTCCTGCCACGATGGCTTCCGCTCTTTCTACTTTAACAGACAAAACGTTGGAAAGGAGGAGAGTGAAGAGGGGAAACCGCCATAAATGGCCAACAGAGATTTCTGTGGAAGGGGCATGTCCTGCTGGACCGTGGACGCCATATTGGAACAAAGAATCGCCACGGTTCCTTGTTTGCCCTTTTTTCCAACAACGCATATTTGCACGTGTTATACACAGCACATGTTCTTAGCAAGCTTCTACGTATCGTCCACAAGAAACGACAATCTTGATTGCGCACCTTTGAGGTGAGCACGTTGCAAACATAGTATGCACGGGACGGAAGCGTTATGGAAGGCCATGGAAACTTGTAGTTGGCAAGCGTTTAGCAACAGTGGGTTCAGCCATGACCGCCCCGCCAGTGAATACCAACTATATGGTGATTGACGTCTCGACGAGGTGAACCTGGCTGCTAGTAAGCTAGCTGGTGTTGCCTGGGATGAAAGAGCTTGCGCGCGCTGGCACTATGTGCCCCCCCCCCTTCCAAAAAAAAATTAAAAAAAAACGGACGTTACATTTTGAGCATGTGGCATGCATGCACGCATGCTCGTGTCAAAGTAAGCGTCACTCAAGGTAACATGTAAACACTCCAGGCGAAAATCAGTCCACCTCCAGCTGGATTATGGAACTGGAAATGAGGCGGTCCAGCTAGATTCCAGCTGGACCGGCTCATTTCTAGTTTCATAATCCAGCTGGAAGTGGACTGATTTTCGCCTGGGACACTTCTGGCTTTGACTTACTACCTTGACGTTGGCAAATCCATACCCTAACGTGCAATATCTATAGCCCTAATAGGCGCTTGTTCGTCGTTCTGGAGAGAACGAACTCGCCATACGCCGAAAATGGCACCGACAAAAGCGTTTTCTTGGGCGGTCTAGTGGCTTAGAGCTGGCTGACGGGAAACTTCTGCAATAGTTTGCAACGTGCATTGAACACCATCAAGATTGTCATTCTTAGCAGACAATCGTACTTGGGCCCTCCAATGCGTGACGTTCGGTTGCTGCATGAATGTTGGCAAGAGAGCTTAAATCACGATATCGGTAATACCTCCGTATCCTTTTGCATCCTTGCACTTCCGTGGACCGCAGGCTTGAGGTGTCCAGTTTCGCCGGGACTTCCATTTGCTGACTTGCCTGTTGTCCCAAGGTGATCAGGCTTGCCCTTCGGTTTGCTCGGACCAATGCCCTTCCCACCAGCTGTGTTCTTTCCTAATTTTCCTGGTCTCTCGGATTGTTCCACCGAGCCAGGTTGGTCAAGAATTGCATCTTTGCCACTTTTTGCCGCTCTACCTGCAGGTGTACCCGGTTGTCCCTGGTTTGCGGGTGTTTTGGGTTGTTTAGCCTCGCCATTGGCTTGCCCTGAAACGAGGTTCTTATCGTCTTCTGCAGCCTTTTCTTGGTCCTTCGGTGTACTATGCCCATCAGAAGATTGGTCTTTGAGTGAGCCCGACGACACATCCTGATGCTTGGTGGCCAACTCGCCCGGGAGGCCGGACAGGTTAGAATAAGTATCCAGAGATGCAGCTCCTGTACGCGCCACAAGGACTTCTAGCGAAGACCTTTCTGACCGCTCATCGTATTTACAGCACTGAGACCAACTTTCCATGGAGATAACTTAATGGCCAAACTGCTCTCCTGGCAAACATGAACACGTCGAATGAGTGATGCTCGTTGCTCCTGTACTGCGTAAGAGGAAATGGAATGTTGCTGAAATGGAACGCTCGAGCTACAAACGACGGTAATGATGACAAATAATCTGCTACTTTTTCGAGAAATACCTTTGCCAAAATAAAACGCTCGAGTAGACCTTTCTGGAAATACGTATAGTGCCCTCAGCGTCAGCTTTCCGCATTGTGACGCTCAAATGTACGGCACGTGAAATTATCCAAGAAGTGAAGACGAAGTTGTCGTTGGTTTAACAGTTCGTGATTTCAGAACGCAACGAAGGCAGAAGAAGGAAAGCAAAATAGACTATGTAATAACCTTCTTTTCCGTTCGCTTTTTTTTTTTTCGTTCTGAGTTTATGACAAGAAAGAAGGAATCGTACAGCTACCAGGATATACGAAGCGTTCGAACCGGCACGAGCATATATCCGAACAGCCCCACAATTCCCCTCCTTGTAAGGTCTCCTGGGATTTTCCGAAAAGTTCTATTGGATATTTCAACAACTACATGATCAGCGATGACTTCTCCAGATAAGACTGAAAAGCTTCCTATTGTTTTTCTTTCGTTTTTCTGTCCCCCATCTTTAAAGGGATGCTGAACCAAAAATTTGAGTTCTCAAAACGAGGCTGGGGCGATAGGCGGAACACTGCAAAACCCCAAAAAACATAACTCATACAGCGATATCTCTAATGCAGAGGTTCTCTACCATTGATGTCTCGCGGACCCCTTGTGGATCGGCGGAGATCATGGAGGACCCCGTTCGCGGTGAGGGGAAGGGAAAGGTATAGGTTAATTATGATAATGATTTATTAAGTGAACATAACTAAGGGCTGGTGTGAAGTAGACTTCTCTCATTGACATACACACGAGAAAACTCACCTGAAAATTGGAATGTTTCTTCTCAATTGGATGAAAGACAACCTTGTTGCCGGGCTTGACTGATGAAACAGGGCTTCGCGGACCCCCATTTGAGAACCACTGCTCTAATGGATGTCCGCATTTTTGGAAAAGAAGCGCGCGATTCAACACGGCCGACGAGGCTGACGAGACATGTGACGTCGCGATTCTCATTCCCTCTACTCTTCGTTTCGTCCCTATACAAGCGGGTGAACCGAAGCGAAGAGGAGAGAAGCGAGGCCGCTTCCCCTCATTCTCTACTGTTTGAAGAGAATCGTGACGTCACATTCCTGGCTTCATCGCGCCTTTCTTTTCCGAAAATACGGCTATCCGTTTGGGATATCGATGTACAAGTTACGTTTTGGAGTTCATAGCGTCCCGTTCAACGCTTCTGCGACCTTATTTTGCAAAATCTAAATTTCGGTTCAGCATCCCTTTAAAAAACGAGTGGAAATCAAATAATTATTCAATTTGTTCACTTTTTTAGAGTAACAAAAATAATATGTAAGATGCAGAATGAAGTAAAAACCTACGCTTCAACCAATGTGACCAGTAACAATAATCCGGATACATATTGCTTTTGCCCAGACTAAAAATACTGTTATAAAAACGAAACAAGAATTTAAAATAAAATAAATGTATATATTTTTAACTTCATTGACTTGAATTGACGAATTTGACGTGATAATTAGCGAACTACCTCAAATTTAAGCTGATTATTTTAATATTCGTTTTAGATTACACATTCTAATAAAGTATTAGAGGCCCGTCGTCAAAATAGATCAGGGCAGTTCTGCTTTTGAAAAAAAACTTTGACGCGATTCACATGCTGCGTTTTTGCTTGCGATTTCGCAGTTGCGACGTCGCTCGTGCGGCAAAAGAGAGCGCAATCGCAAGAAAGTTTGCACCATGTGAATCATTCTTCACTCAGCGACGAATTTAGGCTCTCCGTATGAACGGAGAGCCTAAATTAAAGAGTAACTGCAAAGAAAAAAAAGTGTTTTGTTAAACAGCCTAATTGGGACAAGCATGTCACAAAACAAATATTCCGCGAAAAAACAAACTTTTCCTAGCAATATTTACGCAACAGAACGTATTTTGTCGGGGTCACAACTTCTCCACACTTAAAGGGATTGTCCGGTCAAATTTTGTATTCGAGAAACCAATTGAATATCATTGTTATCGCCTCGAGACGGATCGTACGTGCAATATCTGAATTTTGTATTCCCCTCTGCGTGAGTAATTGAATTTAGGCTGCTCGAATCGCATTCTAGCGTAAACGCTGCTTTCGTTGGCAACATTGAAGCTCTGACGTCACAAAACACAAAGCGAGCATTTTTGTCTGCTTCAGCGTGCTTCGTTTTTCTTGTTGTGCTCGACTTGTTTCGTAGTTGGGTGAGATTTTTGTTGCGCGGTTGGGTACCACAACCACCGGGCAGCACATGCGAGCCAAGACATGACGTTCCACACTTTTCCGCGAGACGTGCAGTGACGAGCGAAGTGGATCGTCGCTGTGCATAGGGCCTAGGTTCCCGTCAAGATCGAGATCCCGCTTATGCAGCAATCATCTCACAAAGAGAGCTACGAGCTGAGCTCTAAGCGGACAGAAGGCTCGTAAGCTGATGTGTGATGCTGTGCCAACGATAATAAACTACGTCCATCCACTCCTCGCCCAAATCGGATTAATTAATTTGATTATGCAGCGAAACCCAAACCAACAGCAAGGCCACCTGGAAACGATACCAGAAGTTGTATTCAGCGGCGTCTCAAGGAGGGGGGGTCGCGGCGGGCTATTGCCCGGGTGCCGCTGACCCTCGCGACGCCACTGGTTGTATTTAGTATGCGTTCAGCCCGATTCTGTTTGACCCGCGTGTGAAAATGGAGCGTGACTACGATTCATCAAGCTCGTCCAAGTCAAGTGACGACATGCATTTGAACGATTCGCCGTTTGTCTTCGACCCGCGGACATCGCCTCTGAGGAGCGACCCGCAGCCTCATCACCGATCCAGTGGATCCGCTGACGTGTACCCAGATGCCGCTTCGTGTACTTAGGTGCCGCTTCAGAGGAGAAATCTGCATCCTTTGCTTTGCAAGCGCCCCTAGTTCGGTCGGTGGCCGTCGCAGTTGTGTTTGCACGAAACGGCATACGTTTGCTCGAAGCTTATGGCTGTCTGCGAGTAATTTCCTGCTAAAAGGCGTGACTTTTTTTGCACGTAGCAGGAACTGCATTAAAGAACCGTATTTTGGTAGGGTACAGCCTAGGAGACTATATAATTCGAAACAAAATACAATACATTCATCGACCAACGCTTGTTATCCCGACCATCCGACAAACCTTTGCGATTTGTGACGTCACGCAGCACCTACGGATGTCAGCCATTGCCACTGGCGAAATTCGGGGTGCAGTTTCGTACATAGGCTCATGAAAGGTTTAATTAATAACGGGAGATCATATATCAAAATAAAAATGACCTTTCTCTACATAGAAGGCTCCCTCGACGTAACGAGCGCAAGAACTTAAGTACTTCCGGTTTCGACCGGACAATCCCTTTAAAACTTCCGCTCTTTTAACGCGCGCGGAGTGGCTGTTATACGTCACTCCGTGACGTATAACAGCCACTACGTGACTTATATTACCAACTTTGTGGCGCGCGATTTAAAACAGACGAAATAGCCGCAAACTAAAATCAGTCTCGCGCAATAAATATTGCTCTAAAAATTTTTTTGGCAAAAAAATTGTTTTGTGACATGCTTGTCCCAATTGACCATTTGCTGTATTACCCAAGCATCAAGGAGAATGCAGGGATTGGTGTTCCACGCGCCACACGCACGCCTTCCCCGTATAAAATATTCGAAGTAAATAACCAAAATAAAGCGTTGACGAAAGCGCGTGCAAGATACAATTTGTTTTAGGTTTCTGCTTTGGAAAATTTACTACTGCTGAGGCCAGCACGTGAGGCGCGTGGAACACCAATACCTGCATTCTCCTTGATGCTTGGGTAATATAGCAATAGGTCTATTAGGCTGTTTAAAAATACACGTTTTTTTTCTTTGCAGTTACCCTTTAAAGGGAATAACAACAAAAAAAAAAAAGAAACGCGGAGAGCTTTGTGTCAGAGTGTCGTCAGAGTGTAACCCGATTTTGCAACAGACGCGTGACTCAAATATCGCGCCACCGCCTGCCCCAGCGGCAACTGTCGTAACTTCGGTGCGGGGCTTCTGTCGCTCATTGGTCTTTCAATTTCGGTATCGCGGACACCTCACACCTTGAATTCGCCACTGAATACCACAAAGAAAAATTGTTTTCTGAAACCTTACAACTGCATAGCCTATTTTGACGACGGGGTCGTAACCTCTCAGCTAGGACGAATATATAAGAAGTTAATCCAGGGATTTTAGTTAATTATCTCACTGATTATTACGCCACATTCGTGCCGACGTTCGCCACGGCAAAAACTGTTTCCGAGGATATTCAATACTTCGACTGTCATTTTTTTACTATGTTCAGTCTAGACAAAAACAACAGTTAGTATAAAAAGATTTAAGCATTAGACACAAGGATTGTAATCTATTACATTTCTTCCAAATAATAGACGCATGTCTTCCCCTGGTGTGTGAGGCTTCGGTCATGAAAAGCAGCTGGAAATGGAAAAGTGGCACATTCATAAAACACATAAAATTCTAGTTCATTTTTTTTTATTTTTAGTATTTACTTTTTTTTAATCCGGAGGGCAGCGAGGTTAGTAGTTCAAACTAGAGAACATTCTTTTAAAAGTTCATACGACACTATTTAGCCACCTTGAGCAGTCACAGTTGTTCAGCAGAGATTGCTACTGGCAGTCCAACAGTAAAATCTAAAATAAAAAGCAATTTCATTAAACCTTTTAAAACGTAATTAAAGGAAGACTGCCGCATCTTCAGAAATTAAACTGAAACCAATCATTAGCTCTGTGTTGTCTTAAGACCTTTAGTAAGTCATTTACATGTCTCATTGCTGGTGGCCCCATTATATATGACACTGGGCATAAATACAAACAAATAAATGATTGGAAAGACACAACAATGATTCAGTTCAGTACAACCTCTTTAATATAAAAGCCACTTCATTTTTTTTATTATTGTATTACTGTGAGAAAATCTAACTTACGATCGTAAGGGTCACTTACAGTATATTATACACAATGTACTGGACTGGAAGATAAGATGAAATGTGCTTTCAGGATGCAACTATCTTTGCAACAATTGCCTTAAAAGCCACAGCAGCCTCTGACTGAGCATATTTCTCAATGAAATTATCTCCATTCTCCATGGACTCTGCCAAACGAGGCTCAATTGGAATCCGACCTGAAATCAAGGTCACAATGAGGTCAGAACACTGCCACTTTTTGTTTCAAATTAACACAGTAGGCCAAAGATTCAACTTACCAAGAAAAGGTACAGTTGCCATTTTGGCAAGTTCCTCACCACCTCCACTAGAAAACACATTGCTGCATTCCTGCAAGACATGCCTTGATGAATGACTCTTTCCAACTGGAAACGTCAGATATTTTACAAGAACATGTATTACATCGGCACTAAATTGGAACTTTAGTGCATCAGCCTTTTATATAAGTTAAACTAGTATGCCTGTCAACTCAAGGCAGGTGCAACACAAAAGGTGCAGGCAGAGAAGTGTGGCACTGCCAAGTGCAGAGTGGATATATCTGTTATGTAATAAAAGCCATATTCCACTTTGCAGGAAATCACTCAAGTACTAATGACTTATTTTATTACTATATTTAGTAAGCCTTCTAATTACAGTATCTATACTCGGCGACAACTTTTCTTGGCAATGCTGCCAAAGCTACAGAGCCGAAGCACGCTGTCTTCTTACGCAGCTGAACACAGTCCCCGGGTCTCAATTGCGTTTTGGCTGTAACGTAAATTATAATCTTAATATTCGTCATTTGAATAATAATTGTCACATCACTATGAATCTTGAACAATAAAAATATAAAAATGAAATTAATTTTCTAGCCATTTTCCCTCGCAAAGATGGTGTTGTAGATTATGCGATCTGGTAGTAGGTAACAAGAGGAAAAGGAGGTAGAGGAGCGCAGAACCACGAGATCATGAACGGCACGAGGGGAACGATAAACCGACAGCATCGAAACGGACGTCGTCCCTCGAAAACTCGGCCCTTTCTTCGCCGAAGTGGATGTACGTGAGTGCTCGCCTTGAATGCCGACAACGAAACCAAAACTAACGTAATGAAAGCCCGGATGCTTGGCGGAGTGATACATGTGCAGGAGCTCCCCCCCCCCCAGCATTCCCTTCATTGCCAAGAAAAGTTGTCGCTGAGTATAGGCAAAAGGAAACAGTTTCGATACTGCACCTATGCATGAATACATAAGAAAACTGCAGAAAGACGAAAATGCCAATAAACCAGGCGATATAATGGTGGTGCTGGTCCTGATTTAGCCTACATTTAGTTCAGTAACCATCGGATAGCATGACTGACTAGTTGTTTGTATTAAAATTAAAAGTTTAATCTTAATAGTTTGTGTATCAGGTAGAGGTTAACTGTTAAAATTAGAAACACCGGCTAGGTTGTGCTATCCACCACCCAATTGAAAGAGTACATCCGTATGCATCTGCCCATCCAGCCACGCGTTAAGGGGGAAGAATCAGACATGTGCCCCCAATGAGTGGAGTTTACAAGCTGAGTAGCTCATATAGCTGGCTCTGCCCCAACTGAGGTGTTTAAACTCAGTCTTTAAGAGTTCAAAATGAAAGACTCACAGAACAATTTGGGCAAACGAAGCCACTCATGTTTTCAATGATGCCCAGAATTGGAAGACCTGTTTTCTTACAGAAGGTGATTTCTCGCCGAACATCACTCACAGACAATGCCTAAAATAAAAGATATAAGGTATGTTTATAGAAGAGATATACAGCATGACCTTGCACAGATTTAGTATTTTTTAAGACTTCTACTGTATCCTTCCAATACAATGTATATAAAGCAATAGTAGCCACTGTAAGACCAACATATTAGGGACAGAAGGGTCACACACAGACTGCTAAAGTTATTTTGTCATCTACTATTAGCCTTGCTTTACAGTTTCACATTATCACATTAGTATTTTCATTATCATTATTGTTTAAATACTGAACTAAAAAAAAAAACTACTTGGAGAACTCTGAATGACAAGGCAATGTTTCAATAATGGACTTAGCGAAATGTTCGCTCATTGCCCACGACTGTTCGCGACTTGACAAAGGAAGTTTGTGGGAGCGTCTACGAAACACAAAGGCCAGTTTGGGAGTTTTCAAATCGAACTTGGTGTTGAGGGTGACTTGAGCAAGCCGAAGTTTGGCTTCAGATCAAGTCACATCTATGAATTAGGGGGAAAGAGGCACCTCAAGATCATTAAAACTTTGGTTTGATCTAGTTGATTCACAGCACATAATAAATCTAGAAAGCACAAGTTAGAAACGGATGAAGGAATGCACACATACAGCAGACATGTGCTCTCTGTGTTGTACATGCACCTTCCTACGTCCACATCTATGTCGCGCTTTACTGGTTCTTTTAATTATTCCTCAGGAGGTTTCTTTCAGCGACCTTTCTACCAGCCTTCACCACTTTCATGTTTTGCTTAAATACTCTAAATCACATATGCAACACAAAAGGAAGCTTGAAGTCACTCCAATTCACTTGTAATCATTTGTTCTGTTAGAAATCACTAATGAAGTGAAATTAATAATACAGAATGATGGCACAGATTTCAACTGGAAGGAATGCAGCATACTTGAGGTGTTGTCACCAGAATAGCACCATCTGGATGGAGGCCTCTCAGCATCTCGACTGTGGACATGTGCTCGTCAGATGTTCCGGGCGGCGTGTCCACGACCAGGTAGTCCAGCTCACCCCAATGGACATCCCCGAGAAACTGCCGAATCATGGCTGCAGATGGAGGCTATTGTTAGGGGACACACTAATAGACTTCGAGCAAAAGCGAGTAACGAAAACAATAATTTAAAGCACAGCATCAATAAAACAGTGCTGCAACATTTAAGAGACACTAATGCGCCGTTCACACTCTTGCAACCGAGTACGACCGAGAGAGACCAGACCGGTTTTTAAGCCTTTTGCGACTTCTTAGGATCGGATACGATGCTGCGGAGCTGGTCCTAAGAGATCGCAAGAGGCTTAAAAACCGGTCTGGTCTCTCTCGGTCGTGCTCGGTCGCAAGAGTGTGAACGGGCCTTAAAGGGCCCTGCAATGGCTTTTTTACTAATTTTTAATTTGCACCAAACCTGAGCGCACTGAACGTAGCAACTTAGTGACACTTTTCTTTTCTCGAATTTCGATTTATTTTAGAAGTTATAGGCGAGTTAAAATTACAAAAACAAGCAAAAAATAACCTCCTTCATGACGTCCTTGGTTGCTCGAGTGGCCGTGAACTAGACGAGGGGTGGTGAGCTGAGCGAGCGCTCACGGCTGCCGTACTCCGTGTCGACGGCGCGAGAGGGCGCCACTAAAGCGTGTTCTGGATAGGCTGTATGTAGCGGGCAGCTAGAGCGGCTCTCATTGCATTTGTTGCGCGATTAAACACAAATTCGGAATGACACTTCATTGGCCCCAAACGACAGCAAACACGGGGTAAAGATCAGTTCAGAATGGGAACCACTTCGCGCTGCCATACCGCGAAACGGCCAAACCGCAAGACAAAGCTGCTCACCGAAGGCCTTGGGAACGCTCAGAGCCGGCCGGGTCCTTCGGTCCCTACGGCCGCAGCGCCGCCACGTACATCCTTGACCTTTCCGTGTCGGCGCCTGATCCCACTACTCCTTTCTAGTAGGCGCCGCCTTTTCCACCGATTGGTGGCGGGTATGTCGACGGATCATTTCTTGTTTCTGTACTTTATAAACTGCATTTGTTTCTTTTCTGATCTCAAATACTGAACAAAAACTACTTTTATAAATAATTGAAACGGTTTACGCCACTTATATTTTGTATTTCGACTAAAAAGAAGCTTTTAGCGGCTCTGACCAGTAGTAAGCCCAGGACCTAAGACGTCACATTACGCGCGCTTTCGGTACCGCGGGTCGCCCCCGTCGGTGGAGGAGGTTTCCGCGTCGTCCGGTTAAAATATGACGCACTGATATTTAGTAACTCTCTCCGTGCCCGCTGGCTTGCCCGAACCCCAAGAGACGTGGAAACCGCATAAAAGGTAGACACTTAATTATGATTGCAGGGCCCCTTTAAAGCGAAAGTGAAAGGATAAATTTGGTAGGCATAGAATTGCAGATCCTAACCAATGATATAATGTTACGTCAATACAAACAGGATGAGCCGGGCACCAATGCACAAGATCAACATCTTCATACCTTCCGCCATTTAGTAAAAGAGAACAGGGTTTCCTAAGAAGTTGTGCCATGGAATGTGCATTTCAGTTCTATTATTCCATCTCATGGCATATTCTTCTTCAAAGGAGAAGTCTTTTCATTATGCACGATTTCTTTCAACTATGCACACTTGCACACTGGCAGGTTTTGTCCCAATCAAGTAGTAGATGTTGCTAGGGGAAACAGGCAATGACAAAGATTGCTGAAAGTCCAAATCTCACCATGTTTCTTCGGACCCCTCCAGATGACGGGGTCATTCTTGTTCTTGAGTAGGAAACCGATCGACATGACGGCCAGCCTCTGACTTTGGTCCGTGAAGACTGGAACCCATCTGAAGAGTTAAACATTGGGGAATGCAGAACGTAGCATATTATGTCTATTTTCATTCCTGTGTAATCTGTCCCTCATCATTCTGCTCCACTGACACAATAGAATCATCTATGCTGACCACACTCCATATTTCTCGTACAGTCAGCAGGTGCTAGTTGCCCATTGTGTGCAAAACTTTTACGGGGTGAAACCCTTCAAAGCACTTGGGACTCAGATGTATTGTAGCCTGCACTGAGGACTCTTCGTCTTTGGGCACAGCGCATGCGCAGAAACCCGCAGGAGAGCGAAAGGACTGCTCATGTACCGTCCAGTCTTGGAGTGACGTCACGAACGTGAGTTAGTGTCAAGATTTGTTTTTAATGTTAACAGAACCTTCCACAACTTTCCAACAAGCAATTCTGCAAGGTATAGCTGCGACAGTGACTAGCTCACCCTTCGGGGCACTGATGTATACTGTGACCATCCAGATTCAGCATCCGCGGCACGCTGGGTCCGCACAGGTCCACATCTAGCAGGCCCACCTGTGTCATCGTTGACGAGATCAATATATTTACATCAGGGTTGTCCGGCGCCGTAATTGTTCGCTGAAACTTGCCTTGTTGCCTAATGACACGAGGGTCAGGGCCAATTCAACCGCTACGGTGCTTTTCCCGACACCACCCTTGCCAGATAAGACCAGAAAGATGTGCCGGACTCCGGGCAAGATCCTACCATCACCGTCACCTCCTGGAAAGGCAGAGAATTATAGCGCGAGGCAAATTATCTCAGTGACTTGCTGCAGTCACCGTGTCGACGTTATAAAATCTCGTCACACAGCGGTGAGCGAGAAATTCACGAAAAACTGGTCTCGCAATCGCTTGTTGCGTGACTTACCCATGGGGGCCGCCATTTATGTTTGTAAGTTCGTATGAACAAGTGGAGAGTGTGCAAATGCCAATGCCAGCAGCTCAAAAATAAAATCTCTGTGGTTTTCTGCGCCACCTAACAACAATGGCTTGAACAAACTTACGGAGAAACATTGCAGAAAAAAAACGAAACAAGAAAGTATTTATGACAATAAAGTACCGCGTTCTCTATTTATTTTTTGTGTTTTGTTTAACTTAGTCGAGCTGTGCTTTGAACTAAGTTTTAGGATCGAGATTGGCCGCTAACTCAAGGGTAGTAAACAATTGTAAGCGACACCGTGCAAAAGTTGCAAAATGCAAAACAAAAGACCTCCATGTGCTTTTTCTCTATTTTCATTGCTAGAGGAGGAGGAGTTAACTCGGCTCAAAACGAAACATAACTGTAGCTCTCGAAAAACAGAGTAGCAGTAATGTTTTTAATGCCCATATCACCCTTATTATGGAGCCAGCGGGCCATCGGAGCACTCATGAAGAGGGACATGCACGCGCTGCCCGCACGCATGAAAGCTTGGCAAACCCACAAATTTGGTGGCATCGAGGATGTTCTGCTCGAAGAAGTCCGAGTGCCCCAGCTACGATGTCCCAGGGATGTTCTGATCAAAATACACGCGGCAAGCGTCAACCCTCTCGACGTCGCGATGATGGGTAAGGTACCCTGCGAACGAAATATCTTTAGCGAGGCTGAGAGAAAGAAAACTTCCAGTTGTGTGCTGTTGGGCTCGTTTCAGATGGATACGGAAGGAACATAATCGATGTGCTCCGGAGAGTCCAGCACTTTCCCTACTCGTCCGATCGGTTTCCACTCATCCTTGGAAGAGATTTTTCCGGAGAGGTGGTCGCTGTCGGTCAAGGAGTTAAACACTTTCAAGCTGGTGACGAGGCATGTGCCCTTGTTTTGGTTCTTGATTTGCAAGGATGGCAGGATGTTTAGTTTGAACGGCTGACAACCAAAACATTTAGCATCCAGTCAAATGAGTGCGAGATCACGCCTCGTTTCCCTGACAAAAATAAAAGGCTGCCGTACATTTTTTACTAATTTTCAGCAATAACAAATTATAACATTCTGCCCTCGCTGCCATTAAAGATCATCAACTTTTCCAAGTACTTTTGGGGTCTGTTGCAGGCAAAGAAGAGTAGGACATGCTCCCTCCCACTGAGTCTTCCACTCTCCCCAAATGAGGAAAGTTAACCAAATACTTAAAGGGGTGCATGGTGGACACTCGACATGAATATACAAAGGCTCTGGAGGTGAAAGCTTTTTAATCTATACACCAAGTCAAGAGATGGTGCTAGCGGACACAGAATAACCTAGAGACTTTGGAGCCTTTGTATTCGGAAAAAGTATTGGATATTGGAAATGCTTTAATCTCTTCGACGCCAAATACGACAGGTCATTAGCAATATAGGACACAACGCCCGAACAAAAGGGCTTCTTATGCGTCCTGTTTTCATGGTGGAAGCTAGAGCCATCTCTCGGTTTGGTGTCTCTCTAATAGCTCTGTCTCCCGCAAATGAGGCAAGTGTCCAGTATTACGCTAGTAAAGCATTTGGGTGAAAGCTGGAGAGAAGGAAAGCACCAATTATGGCAAGCAGAGAGCTTTGTGGGAAAGGCTTGTCTTGCTTTTCTTGACCTGCAACAGTCTATAATATTTTTCCAACTTGGTATCCAAAATGAGGAATTCCTGCTAGGGCTAGGGTGCAGTAGTTGTACACAGGGTGTCGAATAGTAACCGTAACTGAACTGTAACCATAACTGAACCGCTTGCTTTTCTCGAATTGGAGCAGAACCCAAAATGAAATGGTTGTCGCCGTCTGGGAGCTGAATTCCAGGAGAAAAACGAAGGAACAGTTCCAAACCAGTTTGCGACTAGTCATTTTAATGCGAAAGCATTAACTGTCCCATAGAGCGAGCTGACGTCATCAGTTTGAAGCGCGCCAAACGGCACCTTAAATCCTTTCTTTAAGTGAAGCCAGCTCCCAGCTTTGAAACCACACGAAAAGCCTAGCGAAATGGCACCTAGTTTCCCTGATCCCAAAGGAGCAGAGTAAAGCTGATGGATTCCGCCTTCGATCCCATTGGCAGGCGCGTCGACAAGGCTCCCATTGGCCGCTGCGTGAATCAGTTTCAACGACCGCCGCCTCATGGCGCTGCATGTTCAGTGCCGCAAGCACGCCTGTAACACAAAGCGTCCAAGGTCAGAGCTGCGAGGAGAGCTGGGAGAGCGCTCGCACAGCCGACGCAAATACGCCGCAAACAAAACACGGGAGCGGAAGAACGGCACGCATGCTTTCGCATTAACAACTCGTAAGAAGTGCTTAGGTGTACCTCGAGCCTTTTTATTTTTTATTAATTTTTTTTACTTCTCAGGAGTGCAGGCCCCCTAAGTGGTCCAAGCAGGAGAGTACAACCTGCAAACAACAAAAATCAATATAAGAAATGTAAAACTATGGCATCGTAACAATACAGCAACATAACAAAGACGTGATTCCTTCAAGACACGGAAGGTGGTCTGTTCCTTGCGTGCCCGATAAAAGAAACGCCAACATATCACATACTATCATCGCACAATTTTACTACCAGCCATGTGTCAATTTATGAAAAAAAGAAATGTATAAAGGCAGGGCTGACGAATGGGCAGATGTCATGTCTGGCTGCACGGTTTGTACACATGCAGCCACCTCCACGGTGTCATCTGGGGAAAGGAAGGTACCGCATGCTCAAAGTGAGTGAACTTTGGGAAGAAGCAAGAAAGCCCGGTCTGTACGGTAACCCCTTTTTGCCTGGCTGGGCCAGTGGTGGCTCCGTTGGCTGTTTGTAGTTTCAGTCATAACGGCAGTGTGAGATGTGGAGTGGCGCTCAAGCTCGACTCCTGCCTATTGTGCCTCTGAGAACCTGCTGTCACCGCAGTGATTGCATCGTCGACGAAAGGCCATCAGCTTCTTCGGAACACTACGTTCAAGAGCAGCAAGTCGGTGTCTGCGACAAAGTGACCCCAGTGCCTAGGGAATGTTAGCCAACGATCGTCTGCTTACTTCTATTTCACTCTTGTATAAGATTGTATTGTGCCCAGTGGCACAGCGCAGGTTAGTCAGCACCAGCAAAAGTTTTCCATACTTTTTTTTTAATGTATAGATTGACACGCGGCGCGGCTCTGTTTACCAACATGGCCGGAAAGCCGTGCATGTGCAGAAGTTATGTGGGCAGAAGCAGGCAGGCTCTCTGCGTTTTCGCCATTGCGTTGTGTGGCATGCGCTCGTTGTTGACGTTGTAGAGACGCTTGTAGCTTTATTTGTGCATCGTATTTCCTGCCAGTGTATGTCGTATGTTATGCCCGACTATTTGAGCTCGCTACCCGAGCCTCGAGCCTCAACGGTGGCGGTATCGAGACAAACTGTGCGTGGATGGCGTTGCCTTTGACGATCCGTGCGCCGTAAACAAGGAATTCCAACATGAAGTTGGTGCCACCCATATCGATGGCTAATGTCAGTCGTTTATTTAGGTTTTTCGCCAAGCCAATTCATGGCCGACACTGTGCAGGCGTACAGGCCTCTCGAGGCTCACAATCTCTTCGAGCCAGTTTCCGCGCTGCTGGCGAGATCAGCAGGCTGTGGGTCTGTGGAAGTGTGTTTACTAATTTATTAAATACACACGGTGTCCTTGAAGTCAAGGTATGATATTTTTCTTACCCTTATGACCACAAGGCACGACAAGTGGTAAAGCTTTGTCCATTCTGCCGCTGATCTTCTTCCGCTTGGTAACAAGGGCGTAGCGAGCCACGGACGAGCACTTAGCCAGTGCTTTGTGCGCAAACACCGTGTGAACAAAATCTGGGCGGTCTCGATCAGACGACGGTATTCGTGCACATAAGCAAGCTTGGGACGGATATTGAAATGGAATCCACACTTGCCTTCAAGACAGTGTTGCCGCACAAATGATCGTCCGTGCAAGGCGACCATTCTTTTCGATCCAGGGATATAATCCACCTTCTGCGCCTTTCAGATTCCGCTGGGAACTGGTGTGAACTCACTCTGCTACTTTGGCTGTACCTTTCAGTGCAATTAACGGCTACGCAGCTTTGCGGCATGCTGAAATGCTATGACGCCCATGGAAAATGTGCGCCCTTCTGCCCACACCACCTGATTCTGGTCGTGATCGCAGCGCCGCCGCAGCTCCGTGACGTCAAGCCCGCGTGTCGGTCTATAGGCACTAACGATTGTTAGTGAAGATGGTGCACCCCAAGCATAATCCTGTGCGAAAGTATTTCAAGTTCGACTTGGATAAAAAGCAATCCATTTGCCAAATAGAAAAACATGGTTGGTGGCTATTGGGACAACATGCTGCCAATCCTGAATGCTGTATGCAGCGGCGCTACAAGACCGTGTGCGATATGCTTCTCCATCAAAAGTTGCCAGGCAGCAGCTCTTCTGAGCCATCTACCATCAGCGGCTGCGACTCCTGCTGCGCACCAGGTCCTGTTTGCTCGAAACCGGTTAACTTAACCATGATAGAAAGTTAACCGCCCTTCCCTACTAGGTACCTACAAGTACCTAGCCAAGTTTGGTGAGGGCTGGATGAGCGATAGCTTCATGTTTTATTATGGGGCG
Organism: Ixodes ricinus; assembly: GCA_037355805.1. Classification (NCBI taxonomy): domain Eukaryota; kingdom Metazoa; phylum Arthropoda; class Arachnida; order Ixodida; family Ixodidae; genus Ixodes; species Ixodes ricinus. The sequence goes on along the minus strand of JAZHYW010049144.1, from coordinate 28,558 downwards.
GATATCTGGTGTCACCTACTTGTTGTAGCGAATATAAGTTGCTTTCGTCGAAAAGCTTCCGAAAAGGGAAGACCTAAGCACGTGCTACCGGGTTTTCGCGAAGCAGCGCGGCAAACCTTTGAGCTTCAGAAACACATTTTGTTGCTCGTGGTACAGATATTGGGCAAGGGAAAACTAAATTAACCCTTGTTTGGAAAATTTCTAAATGTTCAGCTGTCTGAATTGAAGACAAGCCTCGTGGAAATTTCCTTCCAAGTTCGAAAGAGGACGATGAAGTTCAGTCCTAGAAACGTTGAGGAAGGAGTGAGCAGTGAAAAGGCGGGCGGTATGCCGGCAGCATGGTTGGCCAACATGTAAGTACTGTATATAACACCATCATAAATTGAAAACCTTGCAGGCAGCATGGTTGGTCAACATGTAAGTACTGTATATAACACCATCATAAATTGAAAACCGTGTAATTCGGCTCTAGTGAAAATAGACCTATTACTAAATTACCCAAGCATTGAGGAGAATGCTGAAAGTGAATTCTATGCTCCGTGCACGCTGGCCTTCCCCGTATAAAAGATTCAAAGTAAATAATCATAATAAGGCATTGACGATCGCACTTGCAAGGCAAAATTTGTTTTAGGCTTATGCATGAGAACAGTTACTACTGCAGATGCCAGCATGTGCAGCGTGTGTAACTACACTCGTACCATGCACCTCTGTGCTTCGGAAATTTAGCAAAAGGTCTATTGGGATGCTGCCTGCTTCTGCGTGCTATCAATACCCGGCCGATTGAGTCAAGGCAATCCACTATAGTATTTCAAAAACGTTGCCGTGCCGACAATTATCACATTCATTTAGGCTTAGGAATGGCCAGAATCGAAAGACTATCCTAAAAAATGCGGCGAGGTCATTGCTCATGCTTTTTTTATAAGTGAGGTAAGGCAAAGCGAAAGCCTCTTGCACCATTCATTGCTGACTAACGCGCCCGATATTGCAGCTACTACGACATATTGCCGCAAGCGCAGCTGACTCAGTAGGCAGCGCGCTCGTGGCCTAGCGGTTATCGCGCGTGCCTTCCACGCAGAAAGCCCAGGGTTCGATCCCTGGGAGCGCCGCGTCTTTTATTTATTCTTCCAATTTAGATTTCTGGTAATTTCGAGAACCATGTTGCTCGTTCTAGGTTAGAATGTTCTGCGCGCCGAATGTTCCAGGCCGAATGTTCCAGAAGCCCACGCGTGCACAAAGGGGCTCCGCGTAACCAGCCGGACTCAGTCTCGCCCAAGCGTTCGACTCTGCTGCTACGCCGACTTCGACGCCCGCGACGCTCTGTTGTTCTCTTCTGTTTCCTTTTTCTTTTGGGCACAAGTTCGCCCCCATTAAACGTTTCAGTTTCCTCAGTTATTCCTTGTTTGTCACCTCGTCATTCGTGACATTTTGGTGGAGGTGCTGGGTACCGCATGCCCCTGCCGCGTACCCCTCCGAGGGCCCGCAGTGCAAGTCCGACGCCAAGCCCAGGAAGAACCAACCAAGGCACTGCCAAGATCCGGTTCAGTCGTCGCACCCAAGGCCTACATCCGGAATTCGGACCTCTGCCACCCAGGACCAAGCAGCCAACGAGGCCGACGATGGCCAACCAGTCGCCGACCCCGCCGCTCCTGCCGTCATCTACCTGCCCGCCGCTCCTGCCGTCGTCTACCTGCCCGCCGCTCCCCGTACGCCGACTCCCTTCCACGGCGAGATCCACGAGGATGTCGAAGACTGGATCAAGCACTACGAGCGTGTGGCGCGCCACAACGGATGGACTGCGGAGCAGTGCCTCCAGAACCTCTACTTTTCGCTGGAGGGTACTGCGAGGCATTGGTTCGAAAACCACGAGGCTTCGCTCACTTCGTGGGACATCTGCGTCACCCAGTTGAAGCGAACCTTCTCGAACCAACACCGGCGACAGAATGCGGAGGACCTGCTCCAGACGCGGACACAAGCCCCCGACGAAAGTGTGACCAGCTACGTTGAAGACGTGCTACGACTCTGTACATGCGCCGACCCGCAAGCCACCGAGGAAGAAGTTGTGCTTCCTCATGAGGGGCGTCAAGAGCGAAATCTTCGGTGGCCTTGTCTGCAGCCCCCCGACGACGGTAGACGGCTTCGTGGCCGAGGCGACCAACATCGAGCGGCGCTGTCGGCCAGAGCTGTGCACTATCAACGACTCGCCGGTGTGTCAACGGCTCCGGCTGTATCGCCCCCTCGCTCCGATGTCGATGGTGTCGGCATCGAACACCTGCGGCAGATAATCCGGGACGTCGTCCGGGAGGAGATCAGAAGCTTCTACCTGCTGCCGCAAGCCCAGCTCCGCCCTCAATCGCCGAGATTGTCAGGAAGAAGTACATCAGGCGCTGCAGCCAGAAGTTCTCGTCAGCGTCATACCCGAACCGCCCACGCTGAGTTACGCCGCAGCTACCCGACGACCACCACCCCCAGCTCACCAGTATACGGCGCCACCCCGACGTGAGCCTCCAGCGCCACAGTATTCCCGACGCCAAGAAGATCGGGCGCACGTCCGCCCAGAACAAGCTGCGCCGCGAAAGACCGACGTGTGGAGGACGGCCGATCGACGCCCGTTGTGCTATCACAGCGGGAAGCCGACCACATCTACCGACGATGCCCCTACCGCCAGCTGGGCCTACAAGGGTATGCGCCCAACGACCCTCGACCACGTCTCGGAGAGCGACCTCGGGACATCGAGGACTACCTCCGCCGCTCTTCATCTCCTGAGTCGTCTCCCCGCCGAGGATTTCGTTCACCGTCTCCCCGCCGCTCGCCATCGCCCTTCCGCCGGTCTCGCCGGGACAGTCTGTCACCCATCGCTTCCCGTCGGGAAAACTAGGCGCGGCAATGCCGGGAGGTGGTGTTGCCGAAGACGAACGATGCCAAGATCCTCCAAGATCGTCGGAGCTCTCCCACTCTAACGCCGCAACGCCCCGAAACGACGTTTCTGTAACAGTGTCGAATAGCCTCAACGTTATCATCGACGGCCATGACGCGACGGCACTCGTCGACACCGGAGCAGACTACTCCGTTTTGAGTGGGAGACTCTCTCGCCGCCTTCGGAAAGTTATAACGTCGTGAAACGGACCACAGATACGAACCGCCGGCGGACATCTCATCACGCCTGTCGGCAGGTGCACTGCTCGCGTTGAGATCCACGGTGAAACCTGCCCTGTCAAGTTCGTCATTCTGCAAGACTGTTCGAGGGACGTCATTCTCGGAATGGACTTCTTGTGCGAATACGGCGCCATCATCGACCTTGCGGAGAACAGGCTGACGCTTCGGAAACCTGTCCCATCGGCAGAAAATCCCAAAGCGACGTTAGCTGCAGTGCGAGTCCTTGCCAGCCATGTAAACCTGCCGCCGCTGTCGAGTGTCTTTGTACTCGTCGGGACCGAAGAAGCCACCTGCGGTGTAGCACTGTTGGAAGGAAGCGTCCAACTTCTCGTTCGACGAGGGATTGGCATTGCAAGAGGCGTAATCGAGATCCAGGACGGGTGTACCGTAGCCCTTGTCACCAACTTCCGGCAAGAGTCGCAGCACCTTACAAAGGGTACAGCTGTGGGCTTCGTCGAGGAAATTCCGGACTCAGCCGCGATCGCCGTTATCTCAGACGACGCCTCTCCGACGCAGCACAAGAGAACCACGCCATCAGAGCTCGACATCGACCCATCCATCCCAGCCCCACAACGACGACAACTCAGTGACCTTCTCGCCGAGTTCAGTGAGTGCTTCTCCACGTCGTCGAAGGTGCGCCAAACGACGGTTGCGAAACATAGAATAATCACTGATGACGACGCTCTCCCTGTGCATCGGCCACCGTACCGAGTCTCCGTGAAAGAAAGGAAGTTATCCAGAAGCAAGTTCAGGAAATGCTTGATGGCGACATCGTCCAGCCCTCAAACAGTCCGTGGGCTTCCCCAGTAGTCCTAGTGAAGAAAAAGACGGAACCCTGAGGTTCTGCGTGGACTACCGCCGACTGAATGCAGTAACGAAGAAGGACGTCTATCCACTGCCCCGCATCGACGACACCCTGGACCGGCTGCGCCACGCCCGATACTTTTCGTCGATGGACTTGAAGAGCGGGTACTGGCAGATTGAGGTCGACGAACGAGATCGTGAGAAGGCGGCCTTCGTCACACCGGACGAACTGTATGAATTTAAAGTGATGCCGTTCGGGCTGTGCACAGCGCCGGCAACCTTCCAGCGTGTTATGGACACCGTCCTTTCCGGCTTGAAATGGCAGAGCTGTCTCGTCTACCTCGACGACGTTATCGTGTTCGCAGCCGAATTCGACGAGCACTTCAGACGACTCCGAGCCGTGCTACGGGCCTTCAAATCTGCTGGGCTGACACTCAAGCCTTCGAAGTGCCGGTTCGCCTATGGAGAGCTGAAATTCTTGGGCCACGTCGTGAGTGCTGAGGGTGTAAGCCCTGATCCTGCAAAGACGTCCGCTGTCGCCGAATTCCCCAAGCCATCGGACAAGAAGGCCGTCCGTAGATTCCTTGGGCTGTGCGCCTACTACAGACGTTTCGTGCATGACTTTGCACAGATTTCTTCACCGCTGACGCATCTGACGAAGGACAACGTGCAGTTCCAGTGGGGAGAAGAGCAAGAACAAGCGTTCGACGAACTCAAGCGAAGGCTGCAGTCGCCCCCTATCCTCGGACATTCTGATCAGTCGGCGGAGACGGAAATACACACGGACGCCAGCAATACCGGTCTCGGTGCGGTGCTCGTTCAGCGACAAGAAGGGGCAGAGAAGTAATTGCTTACGCAAGCCGGGCGCTGTCTAAGGCAGAACAAAATTATTCAACGACCGACAAAGAATGCCTTGCTGTCATCTGGGCGATAACCAAGTTCCGTCCGTACTTGTACGGTATCCCGTTCCGCGTGGTCACAGACCACCACGCCCTCTGCTGGCTCGCGAACCTCAAGGACCCGTCAGGACGCCTCGCTCGCTGGAGTCTGCGACTGCAGAATTCGACGTAACCATTGTGCACAAGTCTGGCCGCAAGCATAATGACGCCGACTGCTTGTCTAGGGCCCCTGTCGAATCTCCTCCTGACAGCACCGACGACGACGATGACGCTCGTTTTCTCGGAGCAGTTACGAGATATCGACATGGGAGCACTTCAACGAGACGACCCGGAGCTTCGCGCCGTGATCGACCACCTCTAAGGTCAAGGAAGTTCCGTTCCGCGAGTCCTGGCCCGAGACTTGTCAAGCTTCGTTCTGCGGCGAGGTGTGCTCTTCAAGAACTCGGAACCAGCAACCCTGCCTGGCTGCTGGTTGTGCCTGTCAGCCTGCGAGAAGAAATCTTTCAAGCATGCCACGACGACCCGGCGGCTAGACACCTTGGCTACAGCAGGACGCTCGCCCGGATTCGTGACAAGTACTACTGGCCAAGGCTCCCGAAAACCGATCCATCTGTACACACGGTCGTGCCATGAGTGCCAACGGCGCAGAAGCCTCCGACAAAGCCAGCAGGACTCTTGCAGCCGATATCTGCCCCGACTCACGCCATTCCAGCAGGTCGGAATGGATTTGCTCAGGCCGTTCCCAACATCGACGCAAGGGAACCGGTGGATTATCGTGGCGACCGATTATCTTACACGATACGCCGAGGCGAAGCCCTCCCATCGGGAACAGCGGTGGAAGTCGCCAAGTTTTTCGTCGAGTCCATTCTCCTTTGACACGGCGCACCTGAAGCGCTGATCACAGATTGAGGTCATCTTTCCTGGCACAGCTGACTCAAGAGGTACTTCGGCTCAGTCACACCAGCCATCGACGAACCACCGCTTATCACCCGCAGACCAACGGGCTAACAGAGCGGCTCAATAAGACCATCGCCGACATGATCTCCATGTACGTCGACGTGGAGCACAAGAGGTGGGACGAGGTGTCGCCGTACGTCACATTTGCGTACAACACAGCGGTACAAGAAACCACAGGAATGACGCCGTTCCAACTGGTACATGGCCAGACGGTTACCACAATGCTGGACGCCATGCTGCCTCACGTGCCAAGCAGCCACGACGCTCAACTGATCTCTCAACGCGCGGAGGAAGCTCATCAACTGGCAAGAATCAAGATTCAAGAGCAACAGCGAGTCGATGCACGCCGGTATAACCTTCGTCGCAGGGACGTCCGCTTCCAACCCGGGGACCGGGTATGGGTGTGGACACCGATTCGGCGCCGCGGTCTCAGCGAGAAGCTTCTCAAGCGCTATTTCGGACCCTACAAAATCATCCGACGCCTCGGCGATCTGAACTACGAAGTTCTACCCGACGGAACGCGCCCATCTGCAAGACGCCAGCCACGACCCGAGGTGGTGCACGTCGTCCGGCTCAAGCCGTATTACGAACGATAGAACTTTGGACTCTCGTCAAAGAGTGAACTGGGAACTGGGAACTGGGAACTGTGGCTCGCGACTCTGCTATCTTTTTGTTGTGTATTTGTGTTTTACCTTTGTGCTGCATCGGGACGATGCACTTTTTTTAAAGGGGGATAATGCTGCGAGCGCAGCTGACTCAGTAGGCAGCGCGCTCGTGGCCTAGCGGTTATCGCGCGTGCCTTCCACGCAGAAAGCCCAGGGTTCGATCCCTGGGAGCACCGCGTCTTTTATTTATTCTTCCAATTTAGATTTCGGGTAATTTCGAGAACCGTGTTGCTCGTTCTAGGTTAGAATGTTCTGCGCGCCGAATGTTCCAGGCCGAATGTTCCAGAAGCCCACGCGTGCACAAAAGGGGCTCCGCGTAACCAGCCGGACTCAGTCTCGCCCAAGCGTTCGACTCTGCTGCTACGCCGACTTCGACGCCCGCGACGCTCTGTTGTTCTCTTCTGTTTCCTTTTAGAGCGCAGCTCTTAGGCGCCCGTTTCCGGCTTGAGCGGCGTCAACGTCGCCGTCGGCGTAACCGCGCGGTGCATTATGGGAAATATCCCATAATGCACCGCGCGAGCCCCCCCCTGGGGGTCACGTGACTTCGGGGGGGAGGGGAGGGGTCACATGACCCCTCAGGTGACGTGACCTCGGGGGAGGGGGAGGAGGGGTCACGTGACCCCTCAGGTCACGTGACCTCAGGGGGATGGGGAGGGGGGGTCACGTGACCCCTCAGGTCACGTGACCCCCCCCCGGGGTCACGTGACCTCGGGGAGGAGGGGTCACGTGACCTGGGGAGAGGGGGTCACGTGACCCCCCAGATCACGTGACCCCCCTCCCCCGAGGTCACGTGACCCCCCCGGAGGAGATTGAAGAATGAGGGGAGGAGGAGGAGGAGGGGTATACCCTCTCCTGATTACCCTTCCCTCCTCCTCCTCAAGAGCTGCGCTCCAATTCGGCGTTACAGGGAGTTGTAAACGGCTTTCATTTTTTGTTTTGGGCACAAGTTCGCCCCCATTAAACGTTTCAGTTTCCTCAGTTATTCCTTGTTTGTCACCTCGTCATTCGTGACAATATTAGTTCCAAAGCGAGCGGCGCTTGCTCGCAGGAGCGCTGCCGTGTTAACCCATCGTCCTTACTCTGCCGGTCACGTGACCTGAAATTCCCCCTCGTAGGGAAATGCGGTTAACTTTTTACCACGGTTAAAGTTGACCAGCTTCGAGCAAACGGGCCCAGGAAAGCATCAGCCAGGCTTACACTCTGTCGTTTACCGTCGCACAAGTATAAGTTTAGACGTAACGGGGATCGCAATTATGGAATGCATGCGTGGATCTTGTCACCACCAACAGCCAGCCGTTCCGCTAAATGGATGATTCCGGGTTCCAAAAATCATTGATCCCATGTTGAACGGTCTCATGCAGCGCCTCACTGTAAGTGCCGAAAGCGACTGAAAGTGGCAGAAAAAGCCAAGATTGCTAGGAAGGAGGTCTCCGAATCTTTGAAGATGCGGCTTCTGTCACTGAAGAATGACTCAGTTCTTGGCGTGAATGTCCAGTGCAGCTCCAGTAACAAGGTGACCAGTAACAAAATCCAGTAACAAGGTAAACTTCACCTGCAAACAGTTGCTATAAAGGAAATGTTTGACCAACATACTGTGGGGAACTTGAAGAGTGAAGTTCTTGAGGTACTTTCAAAATATGAAGTCAACCCGGGGCTGATCTACAGCATAACGAGGAACAACAAAGCTGGTCATGGTTAAGGCAGTTACACTTCTAGTAGAACTTGGAATTCCCACCACTACCATAGCAGATCAGTCCGGTTCAGAAGATGAAGACATCAACGCGTTCAGTGACTCCTCAACAGATGCCTCCCACCTTGATGAGCTCGAAGGGGTCGTTGCCTTTTCAGACACTGGGCAGACTCTGCTCCAAGGCATGTGCTGTGCTGCACACACTTTGCAGCTCGCCGTTCACGACATTTTTAAGTCCAAAGCAGCTGACAAGGTTGTAAAAAAGTGTGATACACAGTCAGAAAAATGAAATCACAGACTGCACTGTCAATGCACTAAAAGCTCAAACTAAAACAAAAATTTAATTGCATCATAAGGTAAATCTCAACTGTCGCTATAGTGCAACGGCCACTTTAACTGAAAAAATTTTGCAACGATTTCCTCGCTGATAACCACTATCTCCATCTTAGCGAACACGACTGGCAGTCAGTGAACAATGTAGTTAACTCCCTGCAGCCAGCCGAGAGGGCGACTGTAGCTTCCAAAAAAGCAACCAACAATGGGAGACTTCTACAGAGCATGGCTGACATGTCGAATAGAAAGCACCGAGATTGACACCCCTCTCATGAGCCTACATGCTACGGCAATGAAGCGGCGAGAAAAGCTCTTACTCGGGAACAACATTTTCTCTGCGGCCCTCTTCTTGGACCCTCGCTACCATGTAGTTCTAACGAGCGAAGAAAGATGCCGAGCAAGCGGCATTTGCTGCTCGCGTGGAAAAAGTTAGGTGCCCAGTCAGAGCCGCTTGAAACATCGGGAGCTTCCGAAAAACAACCCCCTGCTGGTGGCGACCTTGAGGCTCCTTTCGAGGAACTGGAGGGCGGCCACCAAGCGTTCAGCAATTTTTTGCCAAAGTTTCAGGAAATAGAGTCTCCTGGACAGCTTTGAGCGTGTGCCTCGAATAAGCAAAGATACAGATATCCTACAATTTTGGCAGAACGACAGATCGTGGCGTCCCGAGCTGCATTTGCTTGCTGTCATCGCTCTTGCTGTACCTGCCACGCAAGTCTGTGTAAAGGGGCCTTTTCGGGTTGAAGTACATTTTGTCTTGTCAACGAACCCGCTTGAAGCCAGACATTTCTTGACAACGTCCTTGTTCTTCGGTCCTTTAACGCAAACAATACAGCGAAATGAGCTCAGTGCACGAACACTGTCAGAGGAACAGAAGTCTTTGTGACCTAAATATTGCATGTTGTTTCGGAAAATAAATGATGTCTAATCTGCTTAAAAATAGGGGCTCGCATTTTACGGAGTTATCACGGTAGAAAACACAATTTTATGATAAGGGGGGAATCCACAGAGCGGTTGTTATTCTGGCTGCACTCCGGAAAGCCTAAAACGTTAAGCCGTAAATTAGTGTGTCTACCTCCCGTTCCGTGACTACTGCAAAAAAAAAAAAAAAAAATACAGGTTTATGGCAATTAGAGCACTTGGGCATAAGCGCTGTTTTAAACTTGCCCATTTCCTTCCATTTTTAAATGGCCCATAGTCATTCTCATAGTTGATTAATTTAATTGCTGTTGTTGCAGAGACAATTCTTGTTAAACTGTCCCTGATGTCAGTAAAAGGGGGGGGGGAGGATTTTGTAACAATCTTGTTTTTGATTCTATTCTTTCTGTGCCACTTCAAAGATTAAAAACTTTATCTACATTACACATTTGCCTTTTAGCAGAACCATTATGAACTAATGCAAACTGCTTTTAACCATTTTTTTTTTTTTGTTCCAGGGCTGAACCCGTATTGAACCTATATGTCTGAACCGTAACCGAAATGAGCTTCAGTTTGACACCCTGGTTGCACATCCGAAATGAGCTTCAGTTTGACACCCTGGTTGCACATCTTGAGATAAGACTTATGTTGTAGTAACTAAAGTATTCGTCGTGAGCGCATATCCTTGAAGTCAGCTTTAAAGTTCCAATAAAGGGTAGTTCTTGTAACGTTCTGTAAATTCTGTCATCAAATATTCTTGGTTTCTGCATGATCACTAGAGTCCACCAGCAACAAGTACATCTTGCACAACATTCTCTTGTTTCTAATTTCAGGTCTGGGGAGCTACCATGGCTGGCCACCAAGGCTCACACGCCGAGTACATCGCTGCATCTTCGAATATCGTACGCTGTGCTTCACTCTGCCTTGAATGTCTTGTCATAATCAGTGCCATTTTGTTGGCAGATCTCTAAGAAGCCCAAGACATTGTCCCATCTGGAGAGTGCGGCCATTCCTTATGCTGGCCTCACCGCATGGGCAGCCATACGCACCGTTGGGAATGTGAGCAGACAGACCGCTTCAAACAAACGGCAAGCAGAATCTCATTCGCCTCACTTGTCATTGCTGGTGCCGTGCAAACATTGTACCTACCGTAAAATATGGATCATGTGCCCACATCACGATGACCGCCTCCTTTGGAAACAATTAAAATGTGAGCAAGGACATATGGATGGATGGATGGATGGTAATGTCTGTACCCTTCGTAACGGGCGGCAGCTTGCGCCACCTAACCTAGCCTAACATATCAATGTTGCTAGGGAAGACAAGCAATAACACAGATTGCCAAAAGTCCAAGTCCTACCATGTTTTTTTTTTTTTTTTTAACCTCTCCAAATGAAGGGGTCATTCTTGTTCTTAAAGGGCTACTGGAAAGAAAAAAAATGTTTGTTTTTAAACAATCTGGTTAAGACACGCATCTTAAAACATGCATTTTAGGGAAAAGAAAATAAATAAATAAAGCACTTGTGACGGCACTAAATGCAATGTAGTCTGTAGTCCCCTCCTTTCCACTTGTTTTCTCTTTCAGCATTTCGAGCATGTGGAGGAGAGAAGCAGTGGCAATGAGAAGCTGTGGCCGTCACGTTGAGGTGGAGAGAGTGTATGACCATCTCATTGAGGTGGAAGGAGTGTATGACCACTCCATGACATCATGGACTTTGCACGCATTATTCAGACGCAACTAAAATAAATCTCGCGCCATCAATATTGCTCTAAAAACAAATTTCACGTAAAATTAATTTTTTCAAATGCGTGTCCCAACCGGACTGTTTAAAAAAAATTATTTTCAGTGGCTCTTTAAAGGGAAACTGAAGCAGTTCTGTATTTGAGAAAAAAAACTTTTGTTGTCTTTATTTGGCCTCTAGGATTACAAATATTGAGGTTATATTTTAGATTGATATACCAAATAGCCACAACAGCGCTTTCAAAATAGCACTGAAGCCCCTCCTTGTCACGTTTCGATGCAAGGTAAGAATCTCGACGTATTACACAAATTTAGATCTCGACATTTCCGCTTGCCTTACCCGAACAAATGCGCTGCATGCATTCCCTCCCAAGCGACACGCGCAAAGCAGTTGAAACCTCTGGGTGTGACGTCGCAGCAGTGTGTATGTCTCTGTTTCTCCCTGTCTGTGTTTTGTCCATATCGTTCTAGCTGACCATTTACCTAAAACAGTGGTGTGTATGTCTCTGCTTCTCCCTGTCTGTGTTTTGTCCCTATCGTTCTAGCTGACCATATACCTAAAATTATGTACCAACTAGCTCAACTTGAGCCTGTTATTAGTCGCACCTAGTGGCTGGTTTTTCGAATTTTTTATGTCTTAATATGGTTTGGGTCAGACGCTCGTGATACTCAGGTTCACAGGACAAAAATACACTAGAAATCACCTCTAATTCATTTTCTCAAGAACCTCTTCGGCTTCTCCTTAAAGGGACACGGACAGGGTATTTATGCTCACCAAGGTTTTTATTTGTACATGACATACGTATGAGAGCCCAACTACCTAAAACCCAATTTGCGGCTCGAAATTTGTTTTCTTTCCAACCGAGAACCGGCCGGTTGGAGTTGCGCTGACTCTCTTCTCCGTGGTCATGTGCCATTTTCTATGGTTTAGACACAACCACCAAATCTAATCATAGTCGTGGGTCATCGAAGGCACACACTCAATATTAAAATTAGAAAAGGAATATGATACCCATTTTTGGTGGCTACTAAAAAGCCACAAATATGTTGATTGAAGAAAAAAAATAGTTGCACAGCCTTCTGCCAACTTTCTCCTCCTCTATATTTCTTCTTCCTCCCCAGTCCAGTTTCGGTTTGGCCAAGTTTTTTTTTACTTTATTAAAAATATATGTGACGCTGCAGCAAAATATTGATTGGGTTGTTTTCTAACACCATAATGAATCGCCTGGCAAAAAATAAGACAAGCATTTTGGGGATGTCAGTGTCCCTTTGAGCAGGAAACCGATCAATCCAGCAAACGTTTGAGCCTGCTGAGCTGACCGAGATGCTCCTCTATGTCAGCTGTTTCTCTGAGAAGCCATTCCAGAGGGATCAAGTTTTACCTGTGGGCGTCGGTGTGAAGTGGCGGAGCTTGTCACGAGAACACCGGCATGGAGCAGGCTTGATGGGAGCGGGGCGGCTACTTAAAAAATCGGGGGTTCTGCCAGATCAAACAAGGGCCTATCCTGCCATGTGCCACTTCTGCTTTTCTGTTCTCAGACCTGACGAATGCCCATTCCCATTCTTTCGGGATTATCGCCTACTTTTCAATGGGCACTTGCTCGGTATTTTATGGTGCGTCTATTTACTTTGTCCTTTCTAGGTGCCTGATCCTAGGTGGTTCTGGTGGGATTGGAACCTTTGCCATTCAGGTAAGTTTCTGTGTACTCAGTGTATGCAAAGACCCAGGAAGCTAAAGGATCTGCATTGCATAAAAAGACAGTTAAAATGCTATAACAACTTTGCTCCCCTAAAAATTTACAGGCTTTTTTTTCACTGAAAAAATACACTGTGCATTGCCGAACGCTCATTCTCTGCCCAAATGTAGTACTAGCGGTCTGAACCAGATGCCAAAGTTTCAGCACCAACCATTACTTTATTCAAAAGTTGTACATGATTTTCTGAAATTTTCAATGGAAAAAATAGTGGCCAACAGCTTTCGAATGCATGGAGCTCTGTAATGCCGGTTACCAAAAACGGGCGAAAATGGGCCCCATTTTCCCATTGAGATCTTCGGAAAATAACTTTTAACTTTTTTTAATAAGATGACAGTTTGTGCGGAAACTTTGCCACCTGGTTCGGACTGCTAGTGCTACATTAGTGCTAGCGTTCCGAAGAGAGATGAGGATTCGTCAGTGCATGATTTATTTTTGCGATGAAAAAAGCTCTGCACAAATCTACTCATCACACTGCCAGTGACAGCCCGACCCTACATTCCCGTATGATTTGTCATTTGTTTGGTCTGGGGTTTCATCATTCTTAGAGTTTGCCTACGTATTCCTTAGCTTAAAGGGATTTCTATTGTGCATTTCGCGTTGCTGTTTGAAGTTGCTTAGCTGTGCACCGTTCATACGACTCAACCCTTGTTTTCGGTTCAGCTCCTCAAAGCCTGGAATGCAAGCGTGACGACAACATGTAGCTCCGACGCCGTAGAGCTGCTATCCAGACTTGGAGCAGACTATGTTATGGACTACACTTCGCCAGATTTTGAACAGCAGTTACGACAGAGCCCACGGTGTGTAGTAGAACTGCAGAGGGAAATATGGGCTGTTCTACCAAGAACTGATTATACTTAGCACAATCTTGTTTTTTGTACGACAGATTTGACTTCATTCTTGACTGCGTGGGAACGCAAAAGAGGCCACTTGCCACAGAGCTGCTACGCAAGGGCTCGACTTGCAACCTGCGTGACCGTTGTCTCTCCGGTTTTAAAAAATGCTGATGACCTTGGCCTTCTCCCTGGCCTGGCAACGTCTGCTCTCCAGGCACTTCAAATCACCGTCAAGGTCAGAAAAGAAATCCATTCATAGAGTTATCCAGCTGTACTGAAAGAATTAATTCGCAAAGCAGTGAAAGGGCAAAGTATACTATAAAAGGCATTTTGTTACGAATATGTTTTTAAATTGCGAAAAAGCTTGGTGTTCCCAGCATGGCTACATGTGCAGCCAGCGCTTGTCAAAGATGAAAGCTTGTTTATGTATAGTATTCATTAGAACTGCTCCCAAACTGTCCTTTTCTTCGTCTCAATTCAACTGCACCTTCACTGCATTGTTAGGACCTGGTTTATTGGCACCTCAGGGGAGGTGCAATCCACAAATGTTTGCTGCGATGTATAAACTGAAAATTAATTTCTGCGTTCCTAAAGTATGGCTCCTGAGGATTGTTCCAGAGTTTGCCTGGAAGTGTACATCTTATTTTTACGTATCATACCTCTGCTTAATGCGCAGGAACTGATGGAAGCACGGAGTGTGCGGTGGGCCTTCTTCTGTCCCAATGCAAATGCATTAGAACAGATAAGTGGCTTAGTTGAGCTTGGCAAGGTAAGGGGGCATTCCAATTGCTCTACAACATTTAAAGGGTGCATGAAACAGTAATTAGGACGTCGATTTATGAGCCACTAGGCCATTTTTTACTGCATCACAAGAATAAGATCCTGTGGTCTTTCTAACCATAAACGAGGGGTAGAAATGCTGTGTTTTGATAATTATTTAATCAAAATTCTTGCTAATTTTTTCTGGTCTCTCTAGCTATAAACACTACACAGTATTTACATTTGAGATACCACCCCCAGATTAATACATATGCACAGGACTTGTAAATGGTCCTATCAGTGACAGGCTAAGAATCCAGTAGATGCATTGCCTTGACCACAAGCTTTCTGCCTTGTATACCGCTTTGTCGCATGCACAGCAAAAGCCCAGCAGCACTTATACTGGGCTTTTAACCTGTCGCCAACTATAGTACCATTTTTACATGGAGATAGATCGACCCTTATGTAGGCTACCAAATTATTTGCTAAATATTGGAAAATAATGCCAACATTACTATAGCTTTCTTTTTGAAGGAATTAGAGAAGTAAATTTATATAAAACTTCTTTTGAAGTGTCCCTACTAATTTTAGCTTATATTCACTCATCAACTGCACTGGCTGCGGAATGACCATCTTCCTTGGATGCTCGGTCAGCTTGTATGACCAGCCAACACCAATGTGACCAGAGATGCTCCGCAAAATGACATGATGGGGTACTTATGATAAGACAGAGCTAATCTCCTGATACAATCATGTGATTATCATATGAGCCATGTGTGCCTCCATGTTATGGTGCTCATGCTGTGCTACTCGCATGGAGCCGCAGTGCTTTGCCCCAGTGCACCGTGGCAGAGCACCGCAGTTTGCTTGAAAGGCTCGGAAATTTCAAAGGACGAAACCTACCTTTAAAGGGGAACTCCGCCGATTTTTCGAGCTACCTAATCCAAAGGCATCATCTGAATGCGGATGGCTTCCTGATTCCGAAATGCTATCTCGTTCTCCCAGATTCACTCTAGTTAATTAAAAAAGTGATATTTTATTTGCTGCCGAAGCCGAAACTTCGTTCTCCCTAGGTTTTCCCAGTTTTCCCCGCCACCCAAGCGTGACGTCACGGGTGGGCAGCGAGGCGCGCGGCCGGCCATCGGGTACGCTCGCGCCCGCCTTTCTCGCATCTAACAGCGGGAAAACCTGGGCGTTCGTGCTATTTGAAGTTGATAATAATCTTTATTCGCACAAAGTATGACCTTGGCCTACGTGCTGAACTATAAGAAAGAAAGAAAAAATTGGCAGCAATGGAAATTTTGTTAAAACCGTTTTTGCAACTCGGTACGCTCAAGCCGCGGCTCGCTAGTTTCGTGATATCGCTAGTAAATCCGTTCTCTTTTTATTAAAAGATGGCTGGCGAAGAAAGGTCGAAGAGTCGCGCAATACGTTTTTTTACAAATTGCCAAAGCACCACGGAAAATGCTCGGAATGTGGGTACAGGTGCCCCACACGCTCGTATAACCTGAAGGAACGTGCCATTTTGTTTCAGATTTTCTTTAGAAAAGTTACTGTTGCAGGCGCCAGCACGTGTAACCACTCTTATAGCATGAGTATGCTCCCTGGTGCTTAAGTAATTTAGCAAAAGATCTATAGACTATTTCTGAAAAGCGCTTCTGGTCGATGCCATTTTCAGCGTTCGTGCGTGTGGCGCGTACTTTGCTCGCCTTCCAAAGCGACGAACATGTGCGTGCTGGGCTGGGACCTAACACATGTACACTGTGATTCTCATAAATAATGAAATGTATAGAATGGAATTAGCTCCATTCATGTAGATCAGATGGCAGGTTACTGGTCATGAAGATAGTGTTAAAATGACAATTAAAAGAGCTCCGCAACCCAAACATCAAGAGGCAATGGAATGCGTATAAAATGCACAAATACACTGTTCATCGTCAAATAAAGAATATCTGCTTGAAGGTACAATAGTGCGTAAGGTACAGAAATACATAAAAACGTTTAATTCAAAATAATTAAGTTAACAAAAGTTACTAAAGAAAATGTGTACCCGTATTTTTTTATAACTTTTGGAGTAGAATGCAACGCGTTCGAACACCCATCCACGAGAGCACATGGGAAGGGGGTAATTCTATATAAGATATTTTTTAATTAAGTTTCGATTTAGCACAGTTTCCATCGGCTGTAAATTTGCATGCCTCCCCTCAACGACATTAATATTTTCATGGTTTTAAAAAAACACTTTTCAGCCCTATATACAAGTTTTTCCGCAATAGATCATCACTTCTTCTGCAGAGAATATTGCACGCCAACCATTTGACAAACCAGGCAAAGGCTCTATCGTATATTAATGGAGCTCGACACCTGCTTCATAAACCTCTGCAATAGCAGACAGGAATAGCAATATGTCGAAAGTCATGTCCAAATTCAGACTTGAACTTTGTTTAGACGTTTCACTTCTCGTCTTCAACATAATCGGCCGCGCGAGTGGAACTCCGAGAGTAGCCCGAGCTAGATTCAACGTCTGAAACAGACATAGTGTTTAAAAAAAAAAATAAAAAAAATCATTGAATTCATTGTGAATCACAAATATGACTGTCTAAAATGTCGACTATAGTGCTATATTGTGTACTATTTTTCTCGATATTATTAGCGCTCTTCTTTGGACGGATTTCGTGGTGGTCACAGCGCGCCGGCTTGAGTTTGCGCTTGCCGCTCTTGAAACTGTTCCAGCTGCTGAAGGATACTCAACTCGCAGCACGCGGCTATAGGGTGTATTCACTGGCGCCCATATCCGTGTGCGCTAATGCTGAGCACGTGCTGATGGCTAGCTTCCACAGTTATTTAGCAACGTGCACCCCGCACCATCAAGATTGCCGGTCTGGGCAGCCTATTAATGTGAGCTCGTTCTGAGCATGCGCTATAAACAGTGACCTCGAATATGGCGGCCAGTGAATACGCCCTATAAAGTATTCCGAGCATAAGTGAAAATGTTTCACGTGACACTAGTTCTCTCGGCACACAGCTCGCGCAAAAGCACCCTGACGTGGCCGGCCTCCATTGCTTCCGGGGAACGCTTTTTTTTTTTCACCCATGAAAACAAGGGTAAAAAAGAAGCTTTTTCCCGGCACTGTTTCTACACTCTATCGCGGAGCAGAAATTGCTACCCATATTGCAAAGGAACTTTCAACCTTGAAGCCGCGAAAAAATAATCTCGATCGCTGGCGCCCGGAAAGCCACTTCGCGGCTGCCCGAGTCGCTCGTCCGCCTGCCCACCCGTGACGTACGCGGGTAGGGAAAAGTAGGGATTTTTCATTGTTGCCAGTAGAGAGTCGCCTCCTGGAATCATCGCGGCCGGCGTAATTTGAAAATTCAATAACTTCACGAAAAATTTTATTTTTATACAATAATTTGGTTATCAGTTGAGAAAGGGTTTTTGATGCGGTCTGCAAATTTCCAGCCAAATCGAAGCCTACCGAAAAATCGGCGGAGTTCCCCTTTAAACAAGTGCAGAAATATCAATTACTGTATCACGAACTCATCTCTGCGGCGTCACGGCGCAGTGGTGGCGCGTCGGTCGCTCTTCCGGTCTGGGGCTGTGGGCAGAGGTCCCCATGCCAGACGTGTATTCCTGCGTTGTTTTGAAAGGAACCAGGCAAAAACCTGCCTTCTCGTCAAAACGCCGCGACTGGGGCCGTACCAAAAGTGTCGAGAAAGGTTCGAAGGTCAGTTTTCTCGTGCTCGGTTCGTCCGAGAATCTGGATATGTGCCGTGAAAAGGGAAAAGCAGACGCCGTCGGACAACGATTGCTTGGGCGGGAATCACTTTGGGTTGAATTCACGGACACTTGTGGTCATCAGATTTATTTGTTTTGTTCCAACATGAACGCCAGAAAACCGTCAAGTTGTGCGGACCACCTGCGGACTACGTTCAGTGCGTCTTCAAGTTCAAACGGCCGCCTGATTGTTCGAACTGTCGTCTGCTCTTTCAAACGTTTCTGCCTGTCGTCTGCTCTCTTAGACGACGCCGGTCCGTAGACCAAATGTTGGCCCGGTACTTGCGATAAGAAGTAAGTGCAGGCCTCAAAAGACTTAAATTTGAAGGTTGGTAAGCAGGCTCGATGTAAACAGTAGATACAAGGAGATGTTGATTATCGTTACCAGTCACCATCACCGACGTGTCATGCCTAATTCAGTTGGTCCGATTCTGCTTGCGATTTTCAGTATCGACGTCGACCATCTCAGCTACGGTTCACGCTTTTGCAGCCCGAGCGGCGTCGCAACTGAAAATTGCGAGCGAAATCTTATCATGCGAATCAGGCTTTAGCGTACATTCTGCGGCGTCCACGCGGAATGAATCGCCACATGTCACATTATTCACGCGAAGTTTTGCGGTATAACGAGCCTCGGTAATTTCGCTGGCGCCGCTGAAGATAGAACATCGCCAGGAAGACGTAGAACCAACAATTCGAACGCGGAAAAGGGCAGGGGGACTCACACTGACGCCAACAACATCGCATTTCAATGGTGTGTTTATGGGCGACGGCGAACTTCTTGCCCACACCCCATCGCGCATGCGTGGCGCCGGTGGCATCCGCTAGGGGCGCTCCGGTTTGTTTGTAAACACGAGTTGGTGTATAGGTGGCATTATTTTTTGTGGGCATACAAAACTGTATTTACTGCATCATTTATTCCCGTGATCCACAACAACCAACTGCAACTATGGCAAAAAAAATTACACCATCTTCTCGAGGGAATCATGGGATGATGCGGAGCATCGTGTTGGTTCCGAGGAAAGAGTCAGTTGCGTGCTGACGTCGAGAGATGGCGCCACCGACTGCCCTAGCGTTACCCCTACGCGAACCTTCGTCGCGGCTCGCGGCAGAAAAACTTGGGAACGCTCGCCGCTCATTTTTTAATGCGATTAGCATTCTTTGGCTACTTCACGCACTTTTCGTCTATGTATCTATCTATCTGGCTATCTAACCTCTTACGCCGCGGGTCGATAAATAAATAAAAAAGACCGGCGCCGGCTGGGATTCGAACCGTTGACCCTTTGATCAGCAGGCAGACGCGCTAACCACAGAGCTATGAAGGCAGTCATTCAACGCACTCTAAACACTTGTTTATATCTTTACCATAGGACGCGCTTTACAGCGCTGTCACAGCTACCGGTGCGCGCGCGTTCCATGCACGAGGGCTCATTCCGCTCTCGTGAGGCTGAGCACGGCCGCTAGCTCACCCTCTCCCGCGCTCGGGAGAGGGTGATGTAGCGGCCGTGCTCAGCCTCACGAGAGCGGAATGAGCCCTCGTGCATGGAACGCGCGCCCGTGGTACCCACATGCAACCAAACAAATAATCCTACGAATCTTCAAAAAATGAATTAAACATATACTTCGTTCACCCTTACAATATGACTTGTCTCCTCGTTACTTATAAACATACCATTATCTTTACACTTCGTAATTACAAGACAGAAATACAAAACAAAAACATAGTCAATAAATTCCTTGCTATTTACGGTTTTCGGATCAAGAAAGTACATCAGCAAAACTACTTGAGTGCTAATCGCATTAACGTAGATAATCATCCCCAAAGGATGGGTTCTGCAACTTTTTTTCACACTTGAAGGAGAGGAGACTAGAGGAGGAGAGTTGTGCGTGCGCGCGCGGTGTGAGTACAAGCGACACCACGCGCAGTGCACGCAGCTGGTAGAGAGAGAGAGGCGGAGTAACGCGCAGCTGTTGGAGAGAGGAAGGAGAAGAGTTGCGCATGCCTAGTGTGAGTGCGGACTACGACGCCAGCGGGACATAGACCCGAGCAAGAGATGCTCCGCATCTAAAATGTCAAGTTTGCATGTTTGCTTCAACAGGGAATTATTTTACCTTTCAAATTTTGGTGTTACAGTGAGCAAGCAGTGAAAGCCAGATTGTTGCAATTCATCATTCCTTTTTTAAAGAAGGTTTAAGTTTCCAACTTATAATGCCTCAAGTTCAGCAGGTCAGCCAAATCAGGTTAATGGTATGCGGAGGGCAAGTTTGTCTGCTTCTCGCGCAGGGGGTAGCGGTGACGTCAGAACGCCGAGCCCCGATTGGCTGATCGCGACCCCCTCTCTGAGCGTCGTCTGCTCCTTTGCAACGTCGTCTGCTCACAATGTCGTCTGCGTCTGTCTTACCTTTCCTGCGACTTTTGAAAGTGCAGAGGCCAGATTCACGAAACGATCTTACGCCAAAAATATGCGTAAGACAAAACTTAAAAACAAATTCGTATTCACGAAACGAAATTTTCGTAAGTTTTGCGCAGGTTACGACCAAATCCTGACGACAGCTCCGAAGCTGTCTCAGCACTTCTTACGATCAAATCAGCATGGCCAACAGCGTCGCGGTCGCGACGACCAACGGACGTTTATTTTTCTACGTGCGCTTCTCACGCGTCCCGACTTCAAGCAGCAAGAAAAAAGTAAAAGTACTTGAAACCAGACCAAGACGAACAAGAACGCCTGATCCACAAACACCCGGGAAAAGCTCCAACGGCCATGATTCCACCGACCGACCAAGCGAGCTCGGCAGATAGGCCTAGCAGGCACTCCGACTCGGCGACCGTCTGCCCACGACCGGCTGGCGTGCTGAATGGAATATGCCCGCTCGACCCTTGTGAACCTTTCCGTATTATACTGTCGATCGCTGACCTCAATTTTAGATTAAGAGGTCAATCTCTTCCTCTTGTCATCTCCTTGTTTTCCGAGGCAACGGTGACTCTCGCCGGTGAAAAAGCGGTGAATCTCCGACAGACGCAGGAAAGATAAAGCAGCCATCGCTTTGACTAGCAGACGTAAAGAAGACGACGTTAACTGCGCCAACCCGCTGACGCCGTTAAGAATGAGGAGTCTCGCCGCACACGAAAGGAGGGAAAAGTATTTGGGAGGGAACTTGCGGACACTAACACGCTCACTCTCGGTTCTTAGCAAACAAACCTCGGCGTCTCGGGACACCTTGTCAGTGAGTCCTTTGACTTCCCTCTTTGATGCGCGTCTGCTAGTTGTTAGACAAAAACAACGTACCGCTCGAGTTATTTCGTCTGCCCTCTCTGAAAGGCGAAGTCGAGCTCGCTCGTAAAGACCTGCACTTCCGAAAGTCGCAGGAAAGGTAAGACAGACGCAGACGACGTTGCGAGCAGACGTTGTTGCAAAGGAGCAGACGACGCTCAGATAGGGGACCGCGATCAGCCAATCAGGGCTCGGCGTTCTGACGTCACCGCTACTTCCTTTCTCATGCGCAGAAGACGAAAATGAGCCCACTTGCGGGCGTATTGCTTATCAAGTGCACAAAGTTGAAGCATCTTTACCTTACAGATTGCTCCTGTAATCCAAGACACTTTTCCTTTCGAAGATGTGCCTGGTGCATACCGCAAGATCACAGAAGGACATGCAAGAGGCAAGACCGTTGTGTCCATCGTGAACAAAGACCACCCTTAGGAAGGCATGTTGTACTTTTATTTATGCTGCCGTACGAAGACTTCTCAAAGACAGCATAATGTGTTACTCTTATATTAGCAAAGTTGGTCACCAGCACAAATGTTTCTGGTCATGGAATGTTTAAAGCTTCCCAGTCTAATCTTATGTATTATACACTTTATCACGCACTCAATAAAATACTGTTACAATAGACGACGGCTCAGTGATTTAAAGCATGGCACATATCTCAAATCTCCAAATCTTCAAAATGGTGCATTTGTTTTGCTGGGAGTGTAAGCTTGGCATTGCAAGACAGTATGGTGTTGGAACATGGCACATATCATAAGACTCGTCAATCCGATGTACTAATGCATTTTTTTTTGTTGGGATTGTGGGTGTATGAGGCAGCAGTTTGAGGCACCACTTTTCTATGCAGACATTGTTCACATGAATGGCTCTAAATCTTTGTGCTAATGTGACAGGCACTTTCGTTGGATCTGAACAGTTCAGGTTACACTTCTTTGTTTAAGCATCAATTTCCCCCAATGAATGTGCAGCGGTTTCTTTTCTACACTTGTTCTTCGAGACGTCCTTGTATTTTCTTCAGCTCTCTCAGAAAGATGCGGTTGAAATCGCCGCTGGTGCCAGCGAATGTTGACGCTCGTGGCTTTGTGACCTCGCTTTTCCTTGTTGGCAATGTAGCGAGTTCTTCCTCCACTGCAACGGCCTGCAACTGCGGTGCATAAAGAAAGATACTGCAGGTGTATGCTCTAGTATCAATACAGTAACCAGCCTTCAAAACACTGGTGGGATGTGCAAATTTTTGACAATATCCCGGAATCTGCATTTCACTGTCCTCATAAATTACGAAGAAAAGGAGAAGCCGCACTGACGAGTGGCACTGTTTCTGCTGAACAGAACGTCCAGGCGTGCCATAAGAGCCGCTGAAAAACAAGTAAAATGTGCTCTACCAATTCCGACCCGTGCACAAATTGTAGCTGGGCCATTTGTTAACCGAAGCATGTGGACAAACTGAAGCCAACTTTCAAGCGATTGAATCTTAAAATGAACACGCTGAAGCTGAAAACAAGTGTGTTGGTACAGTCAAGCAAAGATGGAAAAATGAAAATATGTATGGACAAAACTAAATGTCCTTTGAATCAGCCTATAGACTCGTACGTTTCATCCATCCTTGTATCTATTTCAGTATAACTGAAAACGCTGGTAGATACCTCGTGCCTCTTTACTTCTTTCAGCTTGGCTTCAATTTTGACCACGAGCCGCCGAGACTGGCACTTGAGGGAGTGCCTGGTGCCGGGGACTTGGTGGCGCTGCAGTTGCCGCAACAGCTGCTCTCCTTGACTGTAAGCGCAAGACCCCATCCACATGCTTTAACACCACAGCTCTACTCTGTTCTCGCAGAAAGCTGACAATTGTGGCACAAGTAGCCTGGGAAAAGGCACAGTAGAGCAAATGAGCCACTTTCGCAAGCTTGGCACTTGAGCCTTTCACTCAATGCAACAACTACAGAAAGACTGAAATACCCTCACGCCTCATGGATTGGACACATCTGGCTGGGGACTCCCAACGAAGAACTAACGTTCTCGGGTTGCTCTTGGCTTGTATTGCCAGTGGGTGGACTGGAACATTCCACATGAGGATTCTGACCTCCTCAACCATCATCTCATCGTCATACAGAAATGAAGATGCCAGGTCTGGTGGCCACTGCATCGCTAGGGTGAAGACATCTCTGTTCTGATCTCTGCTAATTTCTGTTTAATAAACATTCCTTCGAACTCGAACTACAGAATATTGAAGAGCACACAAAGGTGTGCCGTGTCCATATTTTTAACATGTGTAGGAAGATGTGTCAAACTGTTTGCTAGTAACCGTTAATCGTGTTTAGCAAAGTCAATGAACTACATTGGTGTATTTTTCATACAATGTTTCCACACAAACAATGTAAAATGAAGGCTGGTTTGTACACATGGAAGGAAAAGAGAGTTCCCTCGGCATTAAAATGGTGTGACGTGCTGCCTGGTTAATGTTTCTCACGCATCCGCTGCAGCTGAGGACACTTGTAGGGAAACGGCACAAATGACAACACCCAACAGAAGCCACCGAGAACTGGTCCCTTTGTCCCAGCTTTTTGCTTCTTGCAACAATTTGCGCCACAAACCACATGTAGTTGACCCAACCCAGAAGAAAGCTCAGTTGAGCAGAATTGAGGAAACCCTTGTACAAAATCAAATTTGTAATTCTACTACAAATAGTTCCATCGATATAAGGCAGTTTCACAAAACAATGTTTCACTTCCACTAATCAGCATTCTGCCACATTGATCAGCAGCGTCTGCCATTCTCTCCATTAGTTTGCATGCAGACGATTAGTTACTGGCGTCGTCTTTGGTGTTGGTGAAATGCACAAGCACAGAGAATGGCTCCGTTGACGACACAGCTCGGCAAGTACAACTAAGGGTGTGTTTAGGGCCACATAAATCGATGCTTACTTCATTTATTTTTTGTTGTTTTTTTATTTCGGAGTTGTTTTAGTAGAATCTAGTGTAATCATTTTGCCCATCGATGGTGACTTCTCAATCGTTGGTCCGAATAAAGACTGGTATGCATAAAAATCAAGGGCCAGCCAATGTTTCCTATTTTCTCGACTACTCCGACTAGTGCGGTCAATTATTATGAAAAATAACTCGAGCGAGCTGGGAAACGCTGCCTCCACGCATGAAATTAAAAGATTTGAGGCGAAAATTCATGGACATGATGACCAGTGAAATCGGGCAAGGTGTTTTGACATGCAAACTGAAGCAGAATATGGTGGAGCATGGCAGCACCAGAGTAGGTCCACCAAGTCCTTGCTGGGACCGTCCAGTTGAGAGGACATGTGCAGGTTGTGGTCACTGTTGCTCCTTGGCAGGCAGCCGATGCTGGCGAAGCGCACAGGGCGCCTGCAATCGGCCGCCGGATCTTTTCTCGTGTCGGGAATCGGTTGAGTCTTCTTGAGGAGCGAGACCAGATTTTGAAGGTTAGCTGGCAAGGGAGTGGCTGGGTGTGGTTGCTCTGAGGAAAGGCACGAGGGGTATGGACAATGCAAGACTGCAGCGAAACACATTTGTCCAGAATTAAATATGGGCAGAAAAACACACTTGTTCAGACTTAAATATGAAGGAGGCGTTTCGCGAGTGGTAAGCAACTTTTTCCAACAACTTGATAGCTGAATTTGATATAAACGCAGCAACGGAGTACCATACAGGTTGCACACCTGTTAGCTAAAGATCTTGGTATGCATAGACTTAAAAGAAATATGAAACAAAACAAAAAAATTATGTAAGTTTACTAGAAGTTGAACCTTTCCAAGATTATTGTGTGGACACTTGTGGCATTATTCATTAATGCATACAAATTTCATGCCAATTGCTGCTCAACTTGAATGCCTGGTAAAACATGCCACAGGATTGCATTTGTATTTGTCCAAACCCTAGCATTTCTTACATGCCAGTTGTCTATAGAAGATTTGGTAAGCCAAAACCTTGCATACCAGTAGAATACCGCGCATCCGCCCATTCCACACTAAGCGCCCACTCCCAAATTTGTAAGATCTGAGAAAATATGCAGAGTACATATATATGTAAAACTGATGCCTGGACAATCGCCCATCTCCCATTTTTTTGCAATTATCTCCAAAGTTTGAGTGGGCGCTTGCCTGGTATTTTACGGTAAGTCTTTATGGAAGCACGTTGTCACAAGCTGGGCAAAAAATACAGATTGCTTGAACACACACAAACAACTGTCTGAAAGGGGTAGCTTGCCTTGCCAAGAATGAATGGTATGTCGCCAAGGCTTAGCTTGCACTGGTCGGGCCTCCTGGCTGGTACGGTGTGTAAATGCAGCATCTGATGTATGACTTCGTCCGCCGGACTTTCGGTGGCGGCCTTGGTTTTGCACTCCCACGAACCTAACACATTATTAATGCAGTGAAAATATGGCAGAGATTTCGTATGAGTCGTTCAAGAATCACATGTGCCTTTGAGAGCTCAATACAAGACAAAGCCACCAAATATCATCAGTAGCTGGAGGAAACCACAAGGATTACCAACACGTGGACATGCTATGGTTACGACCATAATTTGCCATAAGACGGTGGCCCGATTGGGGAGCCAAGCCTGGCCGGTCGTGCCTCAGCCAAAGCTGCACTGCGATCAGAACCACCCAAAGAAAATGGGAAGGATCGACAACGGCCTCACAGGGAACATACTGCAGGGATAACCAGTTGTGGTGGCGGCGTCTAACCCCTACGGAGGACTCGCATAGGTACGCCTGCTCTCAGTAACAGGCGTCTGTTTATAAGTGCTCTCCCGACCGAAAAGTAGTTCTTCCCAGTGAGTCACACCTTGGGGATAAAAGGTAACCAAGGCAGAAGTCACCTCTTTCACCATCTAGTAATTATTATCTGAACTACACCTTGTGTGCCACCAGCACCACCTGCCAGCAGCCCATGCAATTAACATTTATTTTCATAACACTATCATGGACAATATGAAATGGGACAGGCCAGCTATGACCAATGAGAGAGACTGAAGTGTGTACCAAAATATTATTAGAGTTGGTTAGTTTCTTAGATGAAGAGCTTTTGGAGTACACAAGGCAGGACATAGTTTCAAACCACTATTGTTCTGTTTGCTGCTAAACTCGCGCCAATGTCCGAGTCATCTTATTCCTTTCCCCCTTGTGTTCCTCACAGCAGAGACCAACTGACAAAAATATATACTGTAAACGACTTAATTTTTGCAAATCAGGCCAAAGCTGAAAATTTGAAATCATTCGCGGGTTCGAATTTTCGCGAATCGAGTGTAGCTTCATGCAGCCGTTCACATATTGCCCCAATTGTTCGCGGGACGTATTTTTCGCGAATTGTGGGCGATTTGTGAAATTCGCGAAAATTAGGTCCTCGCAAATATTTAGTCGTTATAGTATATATATAGGGGGAGGTGTTTTGTGAGAATTGACTACAATCCCCGATTTGCCAGCAAGCAAAACGTGTACAGACCTGGGAGGCAAAGTTGTCCTGTGGTTTCGTTGTTGGGAAGTGACTGTCAACGTCGTCCACTCTGTACCGGCTCTTTAAAATTGCCATCGTAGTACGGGTCCGGGGATGCTCTTAGGCTGCTCGAGAAAGTAAGCATTCGCCTCGCATACCTCAGCTGTTCTTCAAGAAGCGAACACTGTGCCTCCACCAGGAGCAATGTGCTCATTGAGATCTATTATGATAAAAAGAAAAATGAGATCCCGTACCGTATACTAGAACTGGAACACAACAACACAGCATACAGTGATTCATACTACCAGAGTCTCTGTATTCTTGAGCTGCATGTTTCCTCGTCTCCAGCATATGCATCTTGTCGAGCAGTCTGGCCAACGATCGAATGACTTCTATAATAGAACCAATCTTTGTGATGAGTATGCTTGAAGCTGAGATTTCGGTTGCACAACAAAAGACACCCAGATATTCGAAGTGATCGTCAGTCCTCAGCTGGGGCATGCAAGGTGCACCTCTTTGTATTGGCAGGTAAAACCTCCAAATTTTAATTACAGGCTTTAAGCTATTTCGATCAGATCTAGCAAAACACTTTACCCGACAGATGTGCGACTACAATGTTGGAAAATTTATTAGATATTGCTTAAATGCTGCATTTAGGCGGTGCTTCAAATATCTCGTTTCTTCGATTATTGTTTTAAATAGTCAATGCCACGTTATTTGTGGCAAGGTTTTAATAACCTCATTTAACTTTCGCTGTGGCTAGCGTTACGTCCGGACAGAGCACTGAAACGCGTATACCTAACCCCCCCCCCGCCCTCCTCCTCTCTCCCCCGTGAACCTAGGGAAGGCGGAGGTTTGGACGTAATTTGGGTTACGTCGGACGTAACGCTAAACACTTCGTTTAACGGACTACCTTTTTTTTTTTTTTTTCTTCTTTTCCCGAATGATTAAAGAGATAAAACATGGGCGCGCTGTGTAATACCATCGCCTTTGGTGCTGTGGAGTCCGACCCCGTTCGGGACATGAACTTCCAGTGACATCTGAAATTACAAAGAACCAGTTACAGAAAAACACCCTGCAACTTTCTAAAACGCTAACGAACAAAGCGCGTCTTCAGAGACAGCAGGGATGAAGACAGGACTGACAGATCTACCCGCTCCGGCGAGTGCGGCCGAGTAGCTGGTAAACTTCAAGCTCCTTTGAGCATCTTTAAAATCAAATTGCTAGCAAGGTACATATTACAAGCACTTAACAGAGCTGATCAGATGCACGCATCGTTAATATGTAATAGAAGAACACTCACTTGATTTGCTGTTCAAAATTGTAGCGGCGAACGATCAAAACATAAGCCAAAGCGAGCCAAGAGCCAAGCGTTGACTTGGATAGGCTTGGCCGGCCTGGCTGCTTCGCTTGTGAAACGGATTCTTTGTTTCGCTTTCGAAATAACACATAAACCAAAAATTTACATCACACTACCGAAAGGATAAACTTTTATTTGTCGGACAATTCTTTTTGGAGCTATCGGTTGTTGCTAAGAGAAACTAATGCTCC
>JAZHYW010049143.1:0-26814 GCA_037355805.1 Ixodes ricinus | reverse complement strand
CAGCGTTTCGGTTACGTATTTAACTTAAATTGTTCTCTAATATAGGAGATGCGGTTCAGCGGTTGTCATGGGCTTTACGCAATAAATCTTACCAGAGAATCAATTGTTGATTGACGTGTCAATATCTCTTTCAATGAAAAGCTTCTGCAGGGATGCACGCTCAGTAGACTCAATCTTCCAAGACATCAGTGGAAGCGGACGTCAAGTAAACTGCTTCGCAATTTACGGTACTAATTACCTCACCATTATAATGACGACCGAAAAGTGACATAACGAAATATTGTATTGCCATGGGATCGGAAGATTTTGTAAAGGTTGTTACATTATAGTTCCCAGAAAACAAACGCCGTTGCAATATTTTCGAAAGTACCGATATAATGTTGTAAGTACAGCTTCGGAAGGTATAGTGAAAGCTCATCAGAATAAATAGGAAGACGTTTATTTGCAATGAACACGCTATGAATGAACGGCATTTAGCGACGGCCAGTTATGAGCGTATGGGAATTTATAAGTTCACGTGATTGCTAACTATGGACATGCGGACAATGACGACCTGTTTTGTCGGGAGATGGAGTAGCGGTGATGACCTGATATCGGACGAATCGTGGCAGACGAACAAGCAAGTTTCTTCTCAGCGAATGGTAAGCGTCCGGGTCAGGCATAGCACGTGGCTACGACGTTGTCGACGTTTCGAACACTCTACCACTTTCGACAAAAGTGCTGGCACATCAGCTAACTTTGTGGAAAGAGTCGAGGCTTCCTCGAGTCCAGCGCCATCATGAACTGTAACTGAAAACGATCCACTCTTCGCTCTGTGGTGGCGAAACGTACTCGCATCTGCGGAGTCATGGTCGATGCGTACTCTAAGTGGTTGGAAGTTTACACGATGCCTGCCACGACGTAAAAACGCGTCATAGACGTTCTACGCTCTCTTTCCCTACTTTTGCCCTATCAAAAATACTTTTCTCTGATAACGCGCCAAATCTTGCTTCAAATAAAATAAACAAGCCCCCCCCCCCCCCAAAAAAAAAAGGCATCAGGCATAACATTAGTGCACCATACCATCCTGCCGACTAACAGGCAAGCAGAGCGATGGTGCTGTGCGAGACTGAAAAAAGCCCTCTTAATTGGAGCTTACGGAAGAAGCAGTTCAGTGAAGAATCGCCGAAGGTTCTTGTTCCAGCAGCACGCGCACCGTTTCATTTTACGCGGTAAAAACACCCGCCGAAAAAATATGTTCAGCGGACGAAAATGAGCACCGCTTGATCGTCATCTGACACTATGGCCGCCGATATGAAAGATCGAGAGACTCCCAGGTCGGGAGTCCCGGACAGATCATTCGGTCGGACACCATGTACGTGAGGAATTTCGGCGGAAGTCGGGCCTTCCATAGCAAGAGCTTGAGTAAGAAAGGCTCTATGTTGGTTGCACAAGAAGGTGTACATCCCTCTGAAGGAACGTTGGATATCAATGCCCTTGAGTGTAAATATAACGAAATCACAAAACTCTCTTTGTGTGTATTGTGTAACTGCCCTTGTATTTGGTAGTAGAGGCTATGGTGGTGATTTGGACCTTTCCACACCAGGCTCCCTATTTCTTATTTTTCGCCTCATACCCTTTTGCGGTTTCAGTAGTCATCAAGAATCTTTTGGAACAGGGACAATTTACGTCAATGGGGCCATTTGTTCCAAGTAGTCAATCAGGGAATGCTGCTAGAGAAATCCGTCCTTCATGTTAACGAATAAGCCGCACTTCTGCACAGTGCAGTTTTCCTCTTCCACGCGTTGTAAAGCGGCATCAGAAATACCGTGGAAGCCAATACCTGGCAACTCCCGCGGAGGCGGGCGAGAAAGTGATTGCAGCGCTCCTGGCGAGCTCAGAGTCTCCGCTAGCAGACGAATTCTCCAAAATGCATTGGTTTTGCCCATCTCCGTGCAGAGGTAACCAACAAAAAAATTGTCACGGACATTCGGTGCTTCGAAAGTTAAAAAATGAGTGCCAGCTCATGAGTGAAGGACATTTTCTTCGCGTGGGAAAGATGTTACAGCTTGTAGGGTGCAATTTTTGGAGTTCTCCAGAAGAAAACATTCTATGTCACAACTTACGTAAGCCAAGCAAAACACGAATGTATTGCCTTCGCGCTGTTTCGTGAAAAGGACGATGTACAAACATTTCAGAACATAGCTTCGTTTCAACTTTATTGTTCTTATCAGTCAATTCGTTTTGTTGTTGCAATTCCCATTTCTCATGAATGTCTTGCTTTTAACCGTTTCGTCGAATAGGCGAGCTGGCTAATCCCGTTAAGGTCGTCTCCGGATGAAGAAGCAAAAGTCAATATCGAACCACATACGTTACGGCGATGTCAAAATGCTCTGAAAGAGATCGTTGTGCATATTCAATTTGACGCTATTATAGATTAATAAAAGCGGAGTTACGAAAAAAGCAGACTTCTCGCGCTTGCAAAGAAAGACGGGGAGAGCGCCGTAGCCCCGCAAAAAAAGGTGATTTCAGTCACGTTATTTAGAGTGCACAAATGCCGATTGTTAGCGCGGCGACGACTAACATCTTCTGCTTCGCTGCTTCTTTACTTCTGGGATGAAGGCCGACACCCGTTAAACCGTCTCCACTCTTTCCATTTTTGAGTCTTCTTTCGTTTATATTTTTGAGGCGACGACACTCTGCCGCGTTCTTTCTTCCTCCTGTTTTATGTTGCTGTGTTTTTTGTGTTTTTTTTGCTCTTTTTGTTTTCGTTGTTTACCCGACGCGTAAACCATCGCGTATCCTTGTTTTGTTTGGCTTAGTGTTTACTCTCTTTCCTTCGCTTCGACCCCCGGTTCGTCTGTTGGTCTGCTACGCTAGGCTCGGACATTTTGAGGGCCGTCTGCAACTTTGTTGTTGTTGTTGTTGTTTTCTTCCACTGTCGTCTGCGATAACCGCCTATTTTGCCTTCGATTGAGTTTCTCATCCGAAATGGTCATACGTGCATTTTGATATTTATTAAATATATTAGGAAGTGTAAGCTCGTTATGCATTTTTATTCGAATTTTATTTGTGTACGGCGGCCAGCACGTCTGCTACGGGTCATCGTTTGTTGATCAACCGGCCGCATTCGAGCATACGCCAGCGCATACTTAGAAATGACAGGCATGCCGTGTGCTGCCTACTATTGCAAAAACAAGTTTTTGCGATGTGGTGGAAAATCTTTCTACCGCTTCCCGAAGGCCGAACAAACGTGAGTAACTAAGTTATGCAGCATTCAAATTAAACTGTTAAAAGTGTAAATAAACAAACGTACAACAAGCAGCTGAAAAAAAGGGACGCTTTCTTCTTTTTTCATTAGTTTCGTCTGTTGCTTCCGCTTTGTTTATTGTGAACTCAACACCGGCGGCGATTACCAGCTATTCATTTGCTGCTTTCCATTTTCTTTCTTTTTTCTATAAGCGCCGCAACGATCGTCGTAGTTGAAGCAGTTTTTTGCTGGGTATCTTTGTATCGTCTGCTAACTTGTTTGTTTTATTCGCCGTTGTTCGCTTCTCTTCCCCGTTTCTTTTTATTTTCGTCGGGAATGGCGACACCATCTTTTCTGCAAATTCGGTAAGTGTTTGCACGGTCATTTTTATCCTTACTTTTTGTTTTGTTTTTATCCTCCAGCAGCTCGTGCGCTTGCTCTGGTAATATTGACATGTCGTTTGTGCACGTTTTAATGATTACGACGTAGTTCGAGTAGCTAAACGCCTTTTTTCGCTTCCCAGACGCGCTTCAAACGCGTGTGATCCCCTGAGAGGCGTTTGAGACCAGCTAAATAAACTGCTCTATCTTTGTTTCTGCGCGCGTTGTTATTCGATGGTCGTTGCAGTTTCGATCAGTGGATTCCGCTTTGCAAGCGGATTGACCGTAATGAATTGTTTCTGCTCTTGAGGTTACGAAACAGCGCACGCAAAGCTCGAGGACGTCGCGGAGCCTATACTTTTCCATTGCGTCGTCTGCTTCCGTAGACTCCGAGTCCGCTAGAGGCGCCACTGTCACGTTCGCCGCCGCTCCCATTGGTTTTGGAGGAGTTTCCAGTATTGGCGAAGCTATATGGTATTTGGCAGCATCCTCATTGATTCTACCATATTCTGTTGCGGGTGAAGAAAGGTCTTTGGGTACACGATACTTGAAACAAGTCTGGCACTGTACGTTGTGGTTCGACACCCACTAATATCGTCGTCCTTATAGAGCCTGATAATTTAATCATTACTTCGTCACCTCATATTGCTCTTCATCAACAGTAAGTACAATAGGCTACCGCCATATTACAATTCAAGAATTGAAAAATTTAGTCGTTCAGTCCTTCAATATGTTTATTAATTATATAATGTTATTACGTTACATTACCTCGAGACGATCGACGTCCATCGTCGATCTTCAAATACTTATATAAGGGGGGGGGGGGGCGATCGGTGGCCGAGTGCATGTCTAGCGCACACCAGCTCGGAACACGTGGAGCGAAAGCTCGCGCTGCAGAACCCACCCCGCCCCTGCCCGTTTCGATGTGGAAGAGCATCATACCGGCGTATGGTCGTGTATCACTACTGCGTGGTGCACGTTAAAGACCCCAGGTTTGCGGTTGTACCGCACTGGCTAAATTGCTCATGTACACCTGAGACACCAGACGCCCACTAAGGCAGACTAACTTCCGGCTGTATAAACATACACACAACAATTTGCAATTAGACGCACAATCACAAAGAACACAGCGTGTCACCTCTTTTTTTACCGTCTTTTTTTAACCAGCGCAAGCTCGCGCGTTCTCTCTTTTGAGACGGTTAGAACTATACTTCGTCTCACCTTAGCATGGACTATTGTTAGCCGCACGTGCCAAAAGCCCGAGCTAGCTAGCTTTGGATGAAGCCTCAGCGGCTGCACGAGCGCTCGTGCTGCGAGTGCTCCAGTCAAGGCATCGAAGCTAGCCGCTCGCGCTTGCACAGCCTTCGCAGTTGAGTCCGGTGCTAAGGTGAGATGAAGTATAACGTTGATTAGAAACAGTCGCACATAAAACCCGCGTTTCTCCTACCCGGCCGCTTCCTCCTCTCATTGTGTGTAGGTGGTTAAAACTAAATAAGCTATAATAATGGTGTATTATTCATATTTAGTTTCAGTTTCAGTCAGGGGAAAGGAGGTTCGCGGGAAGTAGGGCCAATAAATGAGCTGCGCTTAGAGTATCGGCACTCTCTTTTTCGACAGTGTTGTGGACGCCGCCATTTTGGTGCTTGTGCAGAGCCAACGGTGGAGCAGGCGCAACTGCCGATCGTCATGATTCAAAATTGCGACTTCCTCAGCATTAGATTCGGTGTTAGGAAGCTCATGTAATATTGCTTTGCTTTGTCGCAAACTGTTTAATGTGGAGGACGGAAAAGCGTTTCTTGTGATTTCAGATACAGCTTCAAATAACTGGACACCATGATTTTAAGCCACAATATGGCCAAGTGTCGCTACTGAAAAGCGTAGCTTATTTAATGACACTATTCATGC
The DNA here is from genome assembly GCA_037355805.1 of Ixodes ricinus. Taxonomy (NCBI): domain Eukaryota; kingdom Metazoa; phylum Arthropoda; class Arachnida; order Ixodida; family Ixodidae; genus Ixodes; species Ixodes ricinus. Next base: position 21,300 of record JAZHYW010049143.1, on the reverse strand, counting down.
CCTTGTTCAAGAAGCTTGTAATACCTGGAGGGTCCATGACGTGAGCCCTGTGGATTCCACAAGCCACTACCTTTTGACACCTGCCTCTTCCTCATTGTTCCCGCTAGTGCCAGTAAATTAGCTATGCTTCAGAGTAACGACACTTGGCCATATTGTGGCTTACAATCATGGTTGCCAGTTATCCGAAGCATTATCTAAAATCACAGGAAACGCTTTTCCGTCCTCCACGAATGTTTAAACAACCCGCGACAGAGCCTAGCAATATTGTATCAGCTTCCTAGCACCGCATCTAATGAAGAGGATGTTGCACTTTTGGATCATGACGATCGGCAGTTGTGTTTGCTCTGCGCAAGACCCAAAATGGCGGCGCCCAAAACAATTTTGGGGAACGGAGTGCCGATACTTTAAACGCAGCTAATTTAGTGACTCTAGGCATGAAGTGAACTCGGGTGTATTCTTTCCCTCTTCGTCTTTATCGTTTATTGATTTCAATTATATCGAATAATGAACACTTTATATCACGCTACGCTTGTGTAATTATTTCTCTTAGATTTATTAACCTGACCCAGTACTTAAACCGTTCATTTATCGATAGTAAATCTTCAAATATATTTTCTAAATGTGAAGGTGAAACGACACGGAGATTGATGATGATACAGACGCCAACGCCGCCCTCGAAAATTGTTTGAACTTGGAAATCAGCAGTTTTGTCTGCCATCCGCCAGGTAGCACAACAAAACACCCAAACAGTTTTTAATTGTTTTTAAAATTAGCTAAGCTCTACAACTATCAAGAAACCAAAGCAAGATCATTGGGAAAATCTAATACATCGCAATGTATATCTATTCCATAGAATAAATGTTATTAGATGCCAATAAATCTGTTTGATGTCCAAAAAAGATGTGCGTCAAAAACAGGTAAGTTTGAAGGGCTCCCGGAGCGTTATGACTTTGAAAATAAAAAAAGCCACCGTCCACCTCTTGGGCAACTATTGTAGTTCTAAATGTTCTAAACGATTTTACCATGGTTTAATTATTTACTCAGCGGCATTTGAATTACGATGACTCGAAGCACAAAAAAGTGCTACGTTTGATATAGAATATCTAAACGAAAAAATATTACACAACATTAATTTTTTTCTGCATATTACCAAATATAATCACTACATCTGTAGCTAATTTCATTGCCCTAGCGCTTGCCATTAAAAGTATATTTGTGCTGAAAAATGTCAATTTTAGGGCAATATTTGGAGAGCTGTAAAAAACAAAGTAGTGCAAATACCAAAAAAGTATACCGTTACATTCTGCTCCGACATCATCTTAACAAAACTGCTCTATTGGAACCGTGTTATCTTTAATGAATCGTTCGTAAAACATGAACCAGCGGAGCAAGTGAGGGTCCGCGCCATCATATTCACAACGCTACAAATGCGCATGAACAGTATAAACCAATACATACATAATATCAAATGAAAGAGGATTGCATTGCCTTTCGAATGACATCAATCCCACAAAACAGTGCTTAAAAGGAGATGAGTAATGACCTACCAAAAGTACCTAAACTGCCACATTCAGTGGGACCGTGGCCTCCCTAAGTGGAGCTTCTAAGTAGGGGTCCTGACTGGGGGACAGCTCCCTTTGTGCTTGTGTGCTATGGACACTCGCCTTGTCCTGCATGGACTGGCAGCTGAAGTTCTGAGGTTCGGTGTGGTAGTTCCAGTCGTGGGGACCGTGGAAGTGGAGCAGCGCAAACATAGGCACGTCCGTCGCGGCGTTCTCTACGCCACCAGCCTCCAACAGCAGGACGGTCACATTGGGGTTGGCAGACAGCCGGTTCGCCAACACGCAGCCCGCCGACCCGCCACCCACTGCATCGAAAGGGACGACCGCGTTATTCGCTGTCCTGCCGGAAAAGGGTCCCAGGCAAACGCGCGCTTAAATAGACGAAGGTCTCCAGATGAGATTTGAGCAATCATAAATAAAGCTACTTCTCTTCGAACTACTTCAGCTTTTTAAGTACCATAAGTACTACCCGATCGAACGCCCACCCCGAAAGTTCGCCCACTTCAGATTTTACCCGATCGTCTTTCCACCATGGATGGGTGCTCATTCAGAATTTTACGGTATTCTCCTTGACATTGCGCAAAACGAGCCATTCTACTAAACCAATACCTGAAGCGCTTGCACTTATGGGTAGATCATGTACTCTATTTAAATGTTCTTGGTATAAGGAGTATTCACTGGGTACCATATTTGTGGGTGATGTCCAGAGCTGCATGCTCTGAACGAGCCCACATTAATAGGCTGCTAAAACCGGCAATCTTGAGGGTGCGGTTGCACGTTACAAAAGAACTGTGGAAGCTCGCCATCAGCACGCGCTCAGCAGTCGTGCACACGGATATGGCCGCCAGTGAATACTTCCTATAGGCTGTTGGACAACACCTTCGGGGGTTGGAAATCGCCGCAGAAGTGCGCGCTCAGTCGGAAGACCACCATGGTGGCAGCTAATGTGACCTCCGTGTAAGCTGACCATGTGCTATAGTACAATTGCAAGCATGGCGCCCCCACTGCTGCCCATATGCATGCAAGCACGTGCTGTGCCTGCAGCGTGATCATAGTTTTCTAAGGCAAATTGAAAAAGCAGACTTCGCACGAGAGGAGGCAAGGCGTGCGGTCAGTCGCCTTACTTGCAACATGGTTGCACTGACGTCACATCGTACATCTTTTGACCACATGTAGGAGGAGGCGTGCGCGTGCGGCTTTGTGAGAATTCCGAGTGACCTGCTTATTCTCTATGACCTTCTGGGAGGAGAATTGAGACGGTCTGTGCAAATCCGGGAGGCACAGACGATGCCCGATAAGCGTGCAGAACGTGCTCTGTGCGCTGATCTTGCTTTGGCAGGCCTGAAATTGCGGAGCGCTCTCGCACGAGGTCACGAGACAACCCGGCGGACAGTCGCGCTGCTAGGTCAAGAGCCCAGGAGACGCTGCGCCTTCGGCATGCACTCGTGGCCTTCCGCCTGGCTTCCGCTGCGTATGCGACCAAGTACTATCACGGAGGCTGCAGAAGATATATATTTTAAGTACCGTTGAAGCCCCTCCTTCCCGGAACGTGACGTCATATACAGAAGTTTCGGAATCCTGCGCTCTCGCGCATCTTCAGCGCCCATCAAAGCTATGTACGCGCACTCTTGCTATTTTCAAAAAGGTAAAAAAAAAAGACGTCACGACTGGTGTCAGTGCGAGGGAATATACCTGGCAAACTTGCATATTGCACGCGCTGTCCACACGAGCGACACGCGCTCGGCGGCCGAAAGATCTGCGTATGACGTAACGACTGGTCGGAGGGTTTTCGTGTTTTCTCGCATTTAGTTATATCTCCAAGAAAAACGAACGTGAAATTCAGATTCACGGGATAAAAATACTCTAGGATTCACCTCTAACTTGTTTTTTTCAAGAACCCCTTTAGCTTCCCTTTAAACTTTCTGTATGTTATTTTATCAAATGTTCACGTTTAAAACGCCCTCGTTTCTTCCTGCGACAACCAAATTTTCTAAGAACTACCTCGCGCAGCGTGTAAACACTTTTAGTTTTTTCTTGATGTGACAAGGAGTATACTTCATTATTACTCTCACCGGCTCTCCTTTCGAGCCTTTCAGCCGCAGGGCAGACCGCGTGTCCTGCGACGGGTGAAGACGCCGTTCTCAACTGGTCCGTGCTCACCGATTACGTAGTCGTACTCGTCGCGCAGATTCACGGTGTTGTAGTCGCTCATCGACGGAGGATAGCAGAGGTTCATCAGCGCCATCAGCTGCGCCAACAGGAACACTCCCCACTTGGGAATCAGGAAGGGTATCTCGATGTCACCCAGCATGTCGGAAGGAACTCCGCGCCAATGCCACTTTTCGACTGAAAAATGATCAAATGTAGTTGCACTTATCGCACAGTCCTGGTTGAGTTTCATCGCACCTCATTGGTGCAAAACTAGTCCGCACTACAGGTCGTTAAACTTACAGAAATTCTTTTCGCGGAACTGATTTGCATATTAAGATTAAAAAAAAACACTCAAAAGGTTCCTGATTTGTCGGTAATATGTTTCTACACTTCGATCTGCAACCGTTCTTGGTATCTCCTTTTTCCCCAGAAAGGCGAGACAGATGCCCCTCCACTCGGCGACTATAATTACCAATTTGAGCGGTGCCTTCTGAGCGCTCTTGGGCGCCCTTTCCAAGAGCGCACGAGGTCGGGCGGTGGAAAGGGAGTGCCGTGACGAGATCAATGGTCCGGCAGAGTGCACAACGGCGCCGAAAGCACGTGGTCACGTAGTTTGTTGCTGACGATGGCGGTGGCAAGTTGGCGTGCGCATGTGTGCGGTGTGCGGCAAGACAGCAATGAAATCTGGTTCTGTAAATTGCTTGTGGTTTCGACGGTGCGAATATTACTACGGCATAACATTCTCTTATGAGTATTACCAAAATAATTGGCGTGATAATTGCTCCCAGCGAGATCGTTCATGGGCAGCAGCTAATTTTACTGTGGTGGACCAACTTAGCCTAACCGGTAAAAGAACAGGTCGCTCCTTAATATTTTCCCGTTCTGCCGCGTGCGTATACATAACTTGCACGTGACGTCATTCAAAGAGCTCTCCGATGACCACCAGAGAAGAGGGGAAGAAGGAGCTCCCCTCTTACCAGGATTCTCTTTTGTGCCTCCCGGATTTGCACAGACGTCGCTGTTCTCCTCCCAGAAGATTATAGAAGATTAACCCGTCACTCAAAATTCTTACAAAAGCAGCTTCCCTCTCCTCCTCTTACATGGTGGTCAAAAGTATGCGATGTGACGTCAGTGCAAACCATGTGTAACCGCTATCGTATCGCGTTCACTGACAAATACACGTTGAGTTGATAACTATTTAAAAACATTGGTGTTCGTCTCCGAAGGCCTCTTTTATGCACATGCTTCCGATTGTTTCTTCGACACACGCGCTGCGAAAAGCAATCTGGTCCGTCAAGGGAGTCACCCGATCGTGTTGTATAGGCGTAAATATAACTCAATAAATCATCACGTTGAAAAAAAATATATAGTGAAAATGTGGAAGGTCGTACTTCCGTCAAAAAGTTGAGATTGGGTGTTAAGAGTTCCAGGTAACTCCGGCTGCAGGGAGAGAGCACTTCGTTGAATCAAGGTTGGAAGACAAAAGCGACCACCTCAAGTTGCCAAAACATTCCACCTTCTTCGTACGCATCTTTTTTTTTAGCAAATTCAATTTGCCGTTACGTGAACCTTTTACCAAGTCCGGCCGAAAAGTAACATAAACTTGTGGAAGCTATAGGGCGCGCCACTGTGCCTATAGAGGCAACACTGCCTAGGGAGCACGTGGGCGGTACGCACCGGGCCAAGGAGAGACGATAAAGGGCAGCGGCGATGCCCCCAGAGAGAAGCGGTCTTAGTATGTGGTAAGATGTTCTGAGATATGCACGTAGTTGCCCAGTATATCGGAAAACGAAACCACGTCGCGGTCAGTCCCCAGGTCTCATGCAAACGATCGTAAGTCAGAGCTCTTGGCTGATCTGCTGTTGCAACGTTATGGGCCCACTCCCGCGCAATCCTCGCGGAAATTAGTACTTGTTCGTAGTAAGCGATCATTTCACGAATGGGTTGAGCTGTTCCCTTTGCGCAAACTGGACTCGCAGAAAATATGGGAGGATTGCCGCAGACAAACATCACTGAAAGGGTAAGCAGGAATCGTAAAATGATGCTCGTCGCGCATACAGATCGCCACAAAGACTGGGACGCGAAGCTTCATGAAATGGCCTTCGCCACTCACACCACGGTTAACTGTTTGACTGGCCTCATCACTGCCCACCTAAATTTTGGCAAAGAGTTTGCTTTTTTGCTTTGTAACGCTCTTCGCTCAGCAGAGCCCGCGTCGCAATGTCGCAGCTACTCGAGGTTTGCAGACGACCTCCGCAAGCGCTTCTCGGACAACCTAAGAGAAGCTCGGGAGAGCCTTGACGTCACCAGGCTGCAGCAGTCCGAGCAGTACAACCAGGGACGCCGAAACCTACAGTTTGAGGTGGAAGACCTGGTGCTCAGGCGCACTCATCCCCTGAGTGACGCAACAAGGGATTCGAAGCCTCACTGGCAAACATGTGGGAGGGTCCATTTCGCGTTGGCAAAAAGCTGTCCCCGATTACATAAACGCTTATTCACTGCTCCAGTGGTCAGTCCACAGGACCAATTCATGTCACCGACCTGAAACAATTCCACAGCCAAGAAGATTTCTCAAAGAATTTGACCGATGGCAGCAGCAGTCTGGTTCCTGATGACCCCTCCCGCCACTCCGGCGGTACAAACTGCGACGTCGGTGACGGCTAACAGGGAGATCATGAAGCGCGACTGACCAAAACAATTGTTCTTCACCCCTCCATTTTGAATGTTCTTTTCCGGTTCACTCCCCATCAATATGTTCTCCTTTTTGAAAGGGGAAAAATTATTTCTCTACTGAAAACACTTATCAACTTTTATTTTCATAGGCAACGCGCTGGCACACCTTATGTTGCGCTCATCGGTTTCTTTTGTTATTTTTATGAATATGAATAGAGGGTGGCGATCTCATCATAGCCTCCACCGATGCCATATCAGCCACTATGGCCGGCGGACCTAATCCAGGTGGCGACCACGGTCACCCCGGCCACAAGGACAGGGACCGGGGCCATTGACAAGAGCAGGACAACGCAAACTTTCACATCTTCTGGCGCCGCTGCCAGCGGCGGCCACAAGCCACCGTGGCAACATGGATGGTGCAGACCGAAAGTGGACCGGTGGGCTGGGCATCCCGACGAGCCTGGCAAAAACAAGCACCCCCAGAACGCGGGGAGGCGCACGTCATCGTCCCCGAGTCCTTCAGGGGACTGACGCCGGAAGAGCACCACCCCAACGAGCCCCTAACCCAACGAGCCAGCCAACGAGCCAGCCACCCCTACGAGCCCCTGAGCACCCCTCCCCCTAAAAATTTAGACACCCCCCTATTTTCAGCTCCTGGGGAAACTCCTGAATACAGCGCAGACGAACAGAGGCTAATCTGTCTGCTGTGCGGAGTCCCGGAGCTCGCTCGAGACGCACACCTAGCTGGGCTCCTACACGTGACCCGCAGAGCTGCCGACCGTGCTGCGAAGCTTCAGAACCACAACCAGCTGCAAAGGGCTATCGACGTTGTACGCAGGCAACGTTCTCAACTTCTGAGGACAAACGACCATGACGAGCACGTCATCGACATGCCGGACGTTTGAGGGGAGAATGTGTGGAAACTATAAGGAGCCCCACTGTGCCTACAGAGACGACCACGTGGGAATGGGACAGAGCAGAAAGCAATGTACCTGCTGGGAACGACAACAGGCCCATATGGCATAGGAATAGAACTAGTCAAGATACTAGGAACAAAAAGCAAATTAAAGTTAAGACAGACAACTGATCAAATAATAATGGGAGGGGAGGTACCCAACGATTGGAAACTAAGCAGAATGAGATTACTATAGAAAGGCAAGGGAAATAAGGATAGCATAACATCATACAGCCCCATAACAGTAACTTTGGTCCTGTTTAGAGTAGCGATGCAGGTAGTAAGAAATAAGAATGGAAGGATGGGCAGTAAACCTTTAAGGCAAGCTACAGAACGGGTTCCGAAGAGATAGAGGATTAGATTGATAACTTATTAATCATCACTCAATGTACAGGCGTGGCACGGATGAATAAAAAATTGTTATGGATAGCATTTCTTGACATTAAAGGGATACTGACTCGAAATTCAAAATATGCAGAAATACATCTAGAAATAAGTCAAATAGGATCAGATAAACCTGTAATTGATAATCGCGCAATCATATTTTAAGTGGATGGCTATATTTTTCGTTCTAAATGCCTGGATTTTGGCGAGCGCTTCAAAATCAGCCGTCGAAGAGCGCGATGCATCTCGGGAGATCCGGCCGATCCGGCGCGGTCTTGACGTCATTATACCTCGGAGGGCCAAGCGTACCGTAGTTATGAGTCTTGCCACTTGGAGGCGTCAACGTGTTACAATCTCGCAAATCTCGCTTAGTCGAAGTACCCGAGGGCTGTAGCATATCGCGGAGCAGGCGGAGTGGCGGAGCTGCCGCGAGTGAACGGTCGCCGACCAACGCGACGAGAGCGGTGGGTATGATGACATTAATAAGGACGAAGATGCCGCCACGCCGCTACATCACCGGTGGCCATGATGGCCAAGAAGCGATTCGGCCTAGAGTCGTATTTGTACGATCCGTCTGCCTTGTCTTCGTCGTCCGCAACAGGTAACAGAGCTTATTCACGAAACGATCTTCAGCAAAACCTAAGAAGAGATCCGTATACACGAAGCGAACTTATGGCAAGTTTTTCGTAGGCTACGATGAAATCCTACGACCACGCCTACGACAGCTACAAAGCTTTACGCACTTTTTATGATCAAATCTACATCGCCGGCAATATCGCTCGCTTACGTCGTCGCGACGACCAACGTGCATTTCTATGTGCTCTCTGTGCGCGTCCCAACAAGAAAAAAATAAAGATACTTGAAACTGGACACCGCGGCGGAGACAAACGCTAAAACCACGGATACCTGAAAAAGCTACGACAACGATCCCACCGACCAAGCGACCACCAAAGACTCGCTAGGCTTAGCAAAACACTTCGACGAACCGGGACAAGACCATCTGCACACAATCGGCTGGCTTGATGAATGGAACACGCCCACGCGACCTTTGTGGACCCTTCTCATGTGAATAGTGTGAACCCTGACCTCTATTTTGGGGTAAGAAGGCCAGTCTTTCCCCTCGTCGTACCTAGCTTGTTTTCATGCAGCGGTAACGAACGCTCTAGTCGAAAAGGGACACTCTTCTCGATGCAATCTGTTTTTTGTGTTATAGTGTTTTTGTGCCGTGGAACGTGTTATCAGGAAACGCAGGGGGAATAAAAAAATTAGTATTCAACCTGCAGTTGTGACATGATTTCAGACGGCCAATGGCAGATGACTGCTGGTAGAATTTCGGAGAAATTATTTTCCCGGCTGCCAGGAGATAGACACGGCCTAATTCTAGAAATAATCTGGAAGAGTACCTGCACGAAAACGACCGATTGTCGTGAGGTAGGTTGCAGTGTACTTACGTTGACGATACCGGACTTGAAAGGTGTAATCGAGATATATGTTGACACGGGCATGGCAACCCCTCAAACACAAAAACGAGAAGGAAGGTGTCTGTGAATATTCATTACAATGTAGCACAACCTGTCATTTGTAGGACCGAACACTAAATGCATCACAAAAATTCTCGGGCTTCTTTGAAGATATCGCTTGTGGCCAATATACGGGTAGGACTTTCGAATTTACTACGAAGGAGAATCCGCAGTAGCCACGCAGGGCGCAACACACGCCAAACTAGGTCCGGCAGCAGGCATTCCGAAATTGCCAACGGCTAATGCGTCATCCGTCACACCACGCGACCACGCTTTTGCCATATTCCCGCGCACGGAGAGGGGAGTCAAGTGAATAAACATTCTACGGCTGATTGGTTCGGCAAGGGCGCACATACTACCACGCTTGCAGCTTAGGGAGAGAGGAAAAGGAGAGAAGGAAAGGCCAAAATTGGAGTGCACACACAAAAGGCTTATCTTCTGGGGCATCCCAACCGGACATGGTCCTGATCCCAACAATGACCACAACGAGAGGATTTGTCACTTGTACCCAAGGTTGATAGTGCAGTGAATGCTATGCGTGGCCTTGGGCTTGAGGCAGGTGCCTTGTTCTGCCTTATCACCAGCTTCTAGACTGTAGGCACGTGACCCTAACCGGAGACACGATTGGCCTAAAACACACATAGCGTCTACCCTGCTGCCAATACCGAGTGAACATGACAGCTCTATGAAGTCCAGTCCAGCTTTTGAACTTCCAAAAAAGCTGATCCAGCCCAAAATATAATTTTAAATGAAAAACTAAGCGCGACTATTTTTTGCGCACAATGTCCACAAATAAATTGATAAATAACTATATCTATATATATTTTAAGCAATAAATTTAAAATTATGTGTACACTGTTAGGTTCGCGTTTTAGAGCGCAGCTCTTAGGCGCCCGTTTCCGGCTAGAGCGGCGTCGCCGTCGCCGTCGGCGTCGCCGTCGGCGTCGCCGTACGGCGTCGGCGTAACCGCGCGGTGCATGATGGGTAAATTTTCCCGCTAAATTTAGCGGAAAATTTTCCCCGCTAAATCTAGCGGAAAATTTTCCCGCTAGATCTAGCGGAAAATTTTCCCCGCTAAATCTGGCGGGAAATTTTCCCCGCTAAATCTAGCGGAAAATTTTCCCCGCTAAATCTAGCGGAAAATTTTCCCCGCTAAATCTAGCGGAAAATTTTCCCCGCTAAATCTGGCGGAAAATTTTCCCCGCTAAATCTAGCGGGAAATTTTCCCCGCTAAATCTAGCGGAAAATTTTCCCCGCTAAATCTAGCGGAAATTTTCCCGCTAAATCTAGCGGAAAATTTTCCCCGCTAAATCTAGCGGGAAATTTTTCCCCGCTAAATTTAGCGGAAAATTTTCCCGCTAAATTTAGCGGGGAAAATTCCCCCCTCCTCGAGGTCACGTGACCCCCAGGCCACGTGACCCCCTCTCCGAGGTCACGTGACCCCCCCCCGTGCCTCCCCCTCCTCCTCAAGAGCTGCGCTCTAATTCGGCGTTACAGGGAGTTGTAAACGGCTTTCACTTTTTAAACTTCAAATTTATTTTACGAAAGATTTACACATAAGAGACACCACGGACAGCACAGCTTCCGACTTTCAACACACGATGAATCGCCGACGTTCGCAAACGGAAGGTTGCGATGCTGCGCGAACGGCTTTGAAAGATGCTGCCTAGGGTACTCCGGGCGCAACGGCTTCGCAGCCGTTCGAAGGCAAAAAGATTCGCGACGACGAAGTAGCGTCTTGCATCTTCAGTAAGCTAACGGTTCGTGTTTAGCCGCTAAAGTTAGCGGGGAAACATGAACAAAATTAGTTTCACTGCTAGATTTAGCGGGAAAATTGACGTCACGTGACATAAGCACCAATTAAATTTCCCGCTAAATTTAGCAGGGCGGTTACACCGATGCCGACGGCGACGCCGACACCGCTTAACGTGGTAACGGGTGCCTAAGAGCTGCAATCTAAAATCCATTATTTGATTAACTCGCTTTCCGATCTTATGCACTTCGTCATATTGTCACACGTCAAACATACAACCGAATTTCATTTGTTTTCAATCTTCAAAATTAGCAATTGATTAATTGGTTCAAATATCTGGAATAACTTCACTTTAAGGATGTTAACAATAGTTAACCAATTACATGAGACTCATGCAATATAGATAAATCAACTAGTGCCTTCGCGAGTACATATAACTGTTTTGCTTGCACAGACCGAAACCGGCCCTAATATCATTATCAGGTGATATATTTTACCCATATATGTCGTGAACAGGCTGTATATGGCAGTATTTAATATTTTATACTGCGATATATGGCCGTATTTGCACGCGTATATGGCGATATATGGCCGTATCTTACGCACTTCTATGGCCATATATGGCAGTATTTGCCCACTTGTATGGCGACATGTGGCCCTATCTGCTCCTATACATGGCTGTATGTCGCCATATCTGACTCCTTATATTATCGTGTATGGCCATATATAAAATATATCAGGACCCATATATCACATTTTCAGTACGGGAAGCTCAAATAAACGCCATATGGATTGCCTTCGCAACATGGGTACCTACACGTTTTTTAGATGTACATTTTATTCCCACATGATGGCACGCCAACGCATGTCGAGTTGGAGCAGGTTTTGGGAGCTGACTCAATGCCTGTTCAGTCTTTCTTTGCAGAGCGTCACGTCAGCATCGAGTTGCCATTGTCTAGAGGCCCAGCGGTTCATACATTCGGTTGTAAAAGATCGTTCCCGAAGCGGTTACCAAGAACGCGGTGACCAGTGCGGTTCCGCTCCCAGTGCGAACAGGTATATTTACCTGGATCTTGCTGACACTCTTTTATTTCAAACGTATCTTCCTGGACGTTGGCTCTCTCCCGCATCCCCGAAGTCAAGAAAAACGGCGCAGTGATTTGTTCTACATGCGCGCCACTTTGCAGAGCCGTAGGGGCCGTCTCCTTTAGCAACGATGGTAGTTGTGGTGACCTTTTTAGCGATCGAGTTCGTTATCAGTTGCAGTCGACAAGGCGGCTATCCCGTCATCAGGAAATGTGGGCATTTGGGCCCGTTTAAATAGACATTTCGTAGCGTGAATATTAGAGAGGTAGGCGTTTATTAAACAATGATGTCAACCAGCGCCTGGTGCTGGTTGCTACATATGGAAATGAACTTAAGCGAAAATCATAAAAATAGGGAGGAAAGGTAAACAATAACAGTAAAGAAAGGTAAAAATATTACATTGCACGTACACAATCCCCAAACCACCCAAAATAAGCGTTGCCGGAAAGACCACCCAGTACTAAAACTAACGGTGGCCAACTCTGCTGTTACTTTCTTCCCAAAGCGCCTCGGTACTACGTTCAGGCCTGAGTAATCACTATTCTCGAATAGTGATTGCGCGAGCCTGAGTGTAGCAGGTAAATTGACGTCACACGACCTAAACAGTAATTCAGTTTCCCCGCTTCATTTAGCAGGAAAATGATGTCACGACTTCGTGTCATGTCACTTCATAGACCAATTCAGCGGCACGAGGAGGGAGGAGGAAAGGAGGTGTAGAGGTAGGGTGAGGACGACGGCAGACCCTCCTCTGTACCCTCCCTCATCCTCAAGAGCTGCGTCTAGTTTCGCATTAGAGATTTGTAAACGTCTTTAATTTCTTTTTCCTGCCGGTTCTTTTACTTCTGCTTTTCCATATTATAACAGCCTTATTATTTGTGCGTACCTGTTGTAAAATCCTGATCAAATGTGCATGTAAATCATACTCTCTTATATGTGCTAGTGTTATTCCCGACTTACATTGTACACACTCACAGCGAAGTGCAACGATTTTAACATTAAAGAATTTGCATCTCGTCATTTTTTACGTTATTTATCGTGTCCCAGAGGATAGAAAAAACATCCGTTCATTAAAATGTCGCGATTCCCGCTGCATAATCGCAAAGCCAAAGTCTGGCTTTTTCCCCACCTGCAAGCCGCGAGTGGCAGCCGAAGGAACTACGGCGAACGATCAACGTGACCTCGGTCGCTCTAGGCTACAGCCTAACGCACTAATGTCAGCAGAGAGAGGGAGAGAGCATCACTCTAGAGACACACGAGAGCTGCACGCGCCCCGAATATGTCACTAGGAGGGACCAGGTGTGATTCTGAAGAGTGGGAGTGAGTTGAGGGTGCCAATGCCAATATTTATCTTTTGTTCACACAACTAGGACACGCAGGCCATCAGTTTGCCATTCTTTACTCTGGAAGGGTCGAGAGCAACTTCCACCAATGTTTGGCTGAAGTCCGGAAATCATGTACCCCCCTCTTGCAAGGGTACGAACCAAATTCTATTTTAAAATCATGAAGAGGGTTAGATAATTTTAACCCGTCCTCATATTCAAGCAGAGATGGGCTCTAGAATTTGGTTTCCGTACCCCTCAAAGGGGGGGGTACAGCGATTTCGGACTTCATCTCAAACAGTGGTGGAAGTTGCCTTTGACCCTTCCAGAGTAAAAACAGAAACGATTGCGCCTCGCATGTCTATTGTGTGAACAAAGACAGATATTGGCATTTCTGGCACCCCTCAACTCACTCCTACTCTTCAGGGTCACACCTGGTCCCACTCCTAGTGACGTAATTGAGCGTCGTAGCTCTGTGTGCCTCATAGCGAGGATGCTTCCTCTCCATCTCTCTGCTGACATTAGCGGCGTCATGCTGCAGTCTAGAGCTGACGGAGGTCACGTGCTCTGTTCGCCGTGGATTCCTTCGGCTGCCACTCGCGGCGCTGCAGGTGGGGAAAAAGCTGACTTTCGGCTTTGCGATTATGCAGCGGAATCGCGACATTTTTAATGAACGAGATGTTTTCTCTATCCTCTGGGACACGATAAAACAACGTAAAATGACGAGATGCAAATTCTTTAATCTTAAAATCGTTGCACCCCCCTTTAAGGGGCGACAATGACGTAAGTCGGGAATAACACAGGTGCACATATGAGAGTATGATTTACATGCACATTTGATCAGGATTTTACAACAGGTATACACAAATAATAAGGCTGTTATAATATGGGAAGCAGAAATATAAGAACCGGCAGAAAAAAAAATTAGAAGACGTTTACAAATCTCTAATGCGAAACAGAGCGCAGCTCTTGAGGATGAGGGGAGGTACAGGGGAGGGTCTGCCCGTCGTCACTCACCCTACCCTGCCCACCTCCTTCTCCTCCTCTCCTCGTGCCGCTGAATTGGCTTATGGGTGACATGACACGAAGTCGTGACGTCATTTTCCTGCTAAATGCAGGGAACCGAATGACTGTTGAGGTCACGTGACGTCGATTTACCCGCTAAATTTAACGGGGCGAACTTAACCCGCCAGAGTTAGCGGAGAAATTTTCTTGCAAAAGTTTGCGGGGAAACGCCCCATAATGCAACGCGCGTGGTTACGCCAACGGCGGCGCCGACGCCGCTCAACCCGGAAACGGGCGCCTAAAGGCCCGACCACATAAGCGTCACGGAGGCTTGCAGCGCGGAAGCTGGCCGCCGCCGGTTGCCGACCAAAACCAGTTTTCGCCCTCAGCGGCGCGCCCACTGATCACTATTTGTAGTAGGCCTACTACAATAGAGATCAGTGTGCGCGCCGCTAGGCTAGCTAGCGCCGCCAAGCCAGCCTGTCCTTGCGCGGTTGGGAGAGCGCTGTTCCCCGCCGCAGAAGAAAGGAGCCAATGAGAGGTGGCGTAGATAGTGACGTTCCGATGCCATGGCAACGCGCAAGCCCGTGTGTCTTTCACCATGGTTGCAAAGGAGCGTAGCGCTGGTTCGTTTCTCGTGCTATCTTCATTTCCCCCAATCGGTGACGTGGCGGTCGAAAGTGTCGCTGTGGTCGGCCCACCACAATTGACCGAATGCTGACTATGACGTCAGCAAAGATACGTCACATCGACGGAAATAAGAGGATGTAAGAAATTCAATTCTGACGGTGTTGGCAGTGTTGCATTGAGACCGCTATGATTTCAGGCTTCCAGAATGCTCATTAGAAACACCATCGAGTTTGTTGTTCACAAGGTAATGACGTCACGAAAGGTGACCGAACGAGGGCGCCACGGTTCCTTGAGATATTGTTTTGTGACTGTTTCCCTTTTTATATGACGATACGCAGCCAGACTACCTAGATAAGGACGCTAAGAACAACCACTGGAAAATTATAAGAGAGGAATTCGGAATTACAGGTGCGTCTCTCCGTGGCACTTGTTGCATGTCGCCTTTGTTGTGACAGATGTTGTGTTGATTTGGTGACACTCTCGAAAGTTGCCTTCATCACTGGCGCTCAGCCGGAGCAGCACTGACCTGTCCTTCGGTGTTTCGGTAGCACCAACTCAGCCGGACCAAAACCTGCGCCTCCTTCCCTTCAGAACGCGGCTACGTCTCAAGATCAACGAGCAGGCTAGGATGATCACATTGACGCTGATCACCAGGTCATCGTCGACACGTATACCATGAGCGAAGCGAGTGCGGTTTTGATGCTCATATATGCGAAAGGTGAGAGCCGAAACGGAAGAATCTAACGAATAAGAGCAGACGACGAAAGAGCGGAAACCCGACAGGAGGTGCACCCGCAAAACGGAGGGGGGACGTTGCAATATTGGTGAAGCCTAGTCATATAAAACGTTCAGCCCTTCCACTCTCGTGAAGAAGGAAGACCAGCGGAGCTGTACTCGATACTCCGCCGCAACGCGCACGCGCCCGATTCCCGCTTCTTCTCGTCCGACACGCCGCCGATCGTGGATACGTCTCCGGCGAACCAGAGTCGGTCGCACACGGCGCACGTGACGCCAAACGGGTTCTCCTCCACCACTCCCTCCGGAACCTCGCCGTCGCACCCGGGAACTGTTCAGCCGGCGTGGAGTGCAGTCGTCGCCGGGCCTCGCAATTGCGCTTCGCCTCCGTGGCACGATCGTCGTCCGTGGCGTTGGCCCGCCGGTGGTTCTGTTCTCGGCGGCGGCTTTCCAGGTGAGCAATGTGCTCTTTGGCAAGGGAACCTGAAGCGCTGGACGCAGTGGAAATCGAGGCGACAGCGGCTTTGAGGCGGTTGCGGACCCATACGCGCTGCTGCGTACGTCGCCGCTCCTTCCGCAGCCTGTCTCCTTTCCCCGAAAGGGCGCGCGGCCAACCCATCGTGAGTGCAAACCACCGTGGTCCAAACCGAAACTGATAAGAGCGTAGGAGCGTAGGAAACGGCGCGCAAAAAAGACGAGGACGAAGAAACAAACGTGACGAGCGCTGCGCTCGTTACGTGTGCTTCTTCGTCGTCGTCGACTGTTTTTCGCGCTGTTTCGTACGGTGAATTCCCACCAACGGGCCCAAGTATCCATTCTTCTATTATAGCTGGAAAGGTTGCCGCCATCTACGAGCGACGGCGGAAACCATACTGGTTGTGTGCTTGCCGCCGTCGCTCATAGATGGCGGTAACTCTCCAGGTAGGTTTGTGTCGACATACACGGACACGATCCTGGGGAACCTATACTTCGTTTCAGCTTCGGTCCAAGCGCGGCCGATGTTATGAGCCGAAGGGCCAATCAAACAGCGCAAAAGCGCAACGTCATGGCGTGCTCTCTGCGCTTGATAGGACTAACCGGCGGAGGAGCACGCACGAGAGAGTGCGATTACGGGCTGGTCCTATCAACTGCAGAGATCACGTCATGACGTTGTGCCTCTTCCGCTGTTTGATTGGCCCTTCGGCTCATAACATCGGCCGCGTCGGACCGAAGCTGAAACAAGTACAGCCTTAACAGCTCCGCTGTAAAGTTTAAACGATGTTGTGGCCAACGTGACCCTAGATCTCTCTGGCAAATGGTGCGCGTGACATGTCACGTGTGAGATGGATGGTTGATTGTAGAAGGATTCCTTGCAGGCCTCCGCGCTCCGTCCGGTAGGTTTTATCAGGTCGAAGGCTAGACGAAGGCTAGCTACGGTCACGTGATGTAGTCACGTTGGCCTGATAAGTGAGGAGGGTAAGGAGGAAAATAAGAAAGAGGCGAGGCGTCAAGGCAGCATGGCTTGTGGAGGCTACGCGGCTGATGTCATGCCCTCTCCTACCCTTCTATCCTCTTTATAGGCCAATGTGACCTCCTCGCGTTGGGACGCCGGACGGCGGTGCCGCCCAGCGGCGCGCGGCGCCGTTCCTGCCAGTGTGGTCAGGGCTTTAGAGCTGCGCTCTATAAAGAGTACTGAGGCGGTTTGTCTTCTATCGCCCCTACGTTTTATGCTATATCGGAGTAGAATGGAACCGAAATTAAAAAGTGCAATTTATGTGTTGATATGTCATAAATGGAGAGAGGGGAAAAATAAACCAAGTTATACCAGAAATGTTCTACGCAGACGACATTGTACTTTTGAGCCGATAGTCGGGATAGGGTACAGGAGCTGATTAAGATTTGTGGAGAGGAAGGAGACTCTCTGGGCGTGAAATTCAGTTGCGAAAAGTCGGGAATAATGATTTATAAAGATTTATAACTGTCATCATCGACGACGACGACGATGATGACAGTACGCTGTGCCGGATGACCGCGGCGCTAGGTTCTGGCCCTGGACATGAATGCATCGGGGGTGGCAGCTGTCTACCTCGACTGGGCCTCCCCTCTAAAGCCGCTGCCTACACCGAAGCAAGCAAGCGCACCGTCAGGGGCCAGGACTTTGCCATCACGAATGTACATCGGACGGCCCGCCGAGGGTCGCCTTGGCTCTTTGGCCTGCTCGCCTGGGCCGTCACCGGGCCTCCAGGACTCGCGCGGCGGTTCGGAGGAGCGGGTCGTCCTCATCATGCATGGCGTCTTCGTCACCTCCGGGCCGCCAGGGCTTTCCCAGCCCCAACACATGGTGGGGCCTGCGGACGCCACCCTGGAGCGCTTGCCAGGACATTTCTGCCAGCTGGACGGGGGACCGGCCCAGCGAGCAGCCCACTGGCAAGCACTGGGCCCACATCGCCCGCAACATCGGCCCTCAACATCGGCCCGCACCCTCACCCGCGGGCTTTATTTCACATCATCAGCACCTCTCTGTCATCTATTCGTCGTCGTCCTCCCCTTGTACATATCATCTCATAATCATCATCACTAGACGTGGCACCGCGGGCCTCCTTGGTACGGGCTGTCGCCTTTCCGCGGTGCCACGGCTCTCCTGAGCCAATAAAGATTATTATTATTATTATTATTATTAGAAGAGGGACCCGCTGAAAATTCAGGACGTTTTCATAGAGCACGTAGAAAAGTATAAATACCTAGGAGTATAAGTGAATGAAGAAGACAATACTTAGAAGAACAGGAAGAAATATGCTAAAGAAATGAAGGGGAATGCAGCAATTATGAATCATAGGACATTATAGAATTACAATAGGTGTGTAGTTGTTAGGGGAACATGTGAAGGAGTCATGGTGTGGGGTTGTATTTTGGCAGTGCAGTATTACGCATAAAACCTGAGTCCAGTCGAATTTAGAGACCCGGCAGAGGAGCGTGGGCAGGGAATTTTTTAGGCTGGAGAGGCGATCAGTAAGTTGAAATTCGAACAAAGGCTAGACACAATTGAGGATACACGATGGGCGAAAAATTTATGTTAGCATTTACTCATAAAGAGTCCGAACACTAAATGTACAAACCTAACACGGAAACTTAAATTCAAATACCAGCAGTCAAGTGATGGGGCAAAGTACACCACCTCTGTAAGAAGAGAAATAAAATAATAGAAGCCGAGAGAAAAGATTTGGGAGAAAAGAATGCAGGGAAAATCAGCTTTAACTATGTATAGAGGGCGAAAACAGGAAATAAGGAAAGAACATTGGTATGATAATTCACGGGGAGTTCTTTATTATTCGAGGTTAGAACAGGAGTGTTGAGGACTAGGACATACAGGACAAAGTATGGGGAAATGGATATGCGGTGTGTCGTATGCCAAGGGGAAGACGAGACTATAAAACATGTGGTGTTGAGGTGCACAGTGTTTGCTCCCGCCTCTTCCGGAGGATGTGACGGATTCAGCCTGGAGCGCTGGGGTTTCACAGATGAAAATGGAAATTTTATAACAAAAAAGAGGTTGGAAGACTGGTGCAAATTATCTAGGGAGGACTGAATGATGCTACAACTAACTGGCACAGCTAGGGACAGGCGGGACAGAGGAAAATAGGGACTCCCTCCCGCGTGGCTCCGGCCCAAAGTCGCCATCCTGTCTCCCGGTGGGTCCGGTGCAGGGTAACGCCGAATAGGCTGACCAGAGGAAAATTGGCGTCTCCCTCGCCGGGAGGAGAGGTGGGGTGATGTTTTAAGTTTGCTTGCCCGATCCCCAGTCATCCCGGTGATATCCCACACCGTCTGGGTGATAGTTACGTATATTGGCGAACGAAAGAAGCATACTTTGGGTTCTTAATTTCTAGGGTAGGCGGCGCAAGCTACCCCCCGTTATAAAGACACAGCCGTTAGCATCCATCCATCCATCCAGCCACTGAGCTCTAGGGGGCACCACTGTGCCTAAGAGGAAACACTGTGCCTAGGGAGCACAGAGGCGTTACCTTGGGTTACCCCGAGCCAATGAGAGACGATAAAGGGCAGCGGCGATGCCTACCCCAGGGAAAGAGAAGCAGGACCGGTAATGAGAAGGTGTACACGCTGCGCCGTTGTCGACCGATTGCCTTTATTAAATACCAGACTTTCCGTTCGCACCTTACTGATAAATGTAGTTTCCCGTTTTCCGAAATCCTGGCTCGGTGTTGTTCCTCTGGGTTGCAATGGGCACGCAGCAAAGGCAGCTTTTCCACGAACTCAACAGCAAATTTTTGCGTTATATATATTCAGGTTTCAGCCACACATTTTTACTTGAATGTGTTCAATATTCACGTATACGCCCAGACATATGAGCTGGAACACCTCATCTGGACCTTCGCTGCGCTGACAGCTGCGCCACGAGCTCTATTACCTCTCATTGTCAAAGAGTTTAAGAGAAATTTGAATCCCAGCACAGACTTTAATAACACAACGTTTCGGAAACAAAAGTCTGTCTTTCTTCGAGTGCACAAACCACAGTTGCGAGAGTGTTTTTGTATCAGAGGAAAAAACTTAAAAGCTATACGCTTTTGTACCTTTGATACAAAGAAACGTTCTTTAACTGTAGTTTGTACACTTGGTGAAAAAGACTCTTTCCGAAACGTCGTGTTATTAAAGTTTTTGTTAGTAATCAAATTTCTCAGAACGCTGTTAGTTGATCAATGGATAGGTTTATGAAGAAAGAGAGAGAAGGTTAACCTGAACGTAGGTTCTAGTTTGCTACTCTGTACGGGGGGGTTCGGGGAGGGGGAAGAAAAGCACAGAAGATGAGAAGAAAGGATGAGTGAATTTGTTAATGATGGTTGGTCACTGTTCACTGTTCACTCTCGTATCTCCAGGCATTTACAGAGTGGACGACAAATTCGTGCCCGTAAGGATATGTCACTACGCCCTTCAGTGTCTTGTGAACTGTGCCCAACGTGTCCCAGGCTTCTAAAACTTTGAACACGTTGAAAGGCCTCGGGTTCATCGTCATTAAACTTGCTGTTAAAGAAATCAAAGATTGAGACCTAAGCTTTGTGTTACAAGTCAAGTCTTTACCAAAGTTCTTCAGAAAAGCTGCCAGGGAAATCAAAGGGGCACGTAGGGCTAACGTCCGCGGTAGTACATTCGATCGGGCCATCAGTGAGATATAGTCGATCGTTCTTGCTTTCCCAAAAAACGATGTCGTATTACGCTACTGAGCCAGCTTAGATAAAAATTATTTGAGCTACAACTAGCTGTTGCCCGTGTGGCCGCAAAGTTGGCGCTTAGGAAGTTGACACGCACTCACGAGGCCGAACGTCTCAAATCGGATCAAACACGAGCAGAAAGAGGTGGAAAAAAATGATAACTTACTACTGCTAATCGTGTAAAGTCGACTGACAAGAAATGCGTACGTGTGTCCTACCTTCCACCCCAGCAGATTACGTCAAAAGTCCTCACGGGAAAAGCAAACGCAACAGGTGAAAACCGATCGAACAGATGAGACAATACCGCAACTGAACGAAGCACA